>DWEG01000086.1:0-14075 GCA_018245845.1 Apyrrothrix hygieia | reverse complement strand
AGCCTACTGCCATGCACCGGGCAAAAATGTGAATATATACAAACATATTAACATATTTGTCTTCATCATTATCAACATCAGGCTGTCTTAGTCCACTGTTGAAAATAGGTCTCCTCTAATAAGTCTCATCACACTGTGCTCGACTTGCTGTAGTCAACTTCTACCTAAACCTCACATAAAGCAGGTTGATATCTCCACTCCATTGACTTCTTTGTTGACTGAACAAATATTCGTGCTTATTACGGAAATATGTCTGGTGGAAATGGAACCCAAAAACCCGGCTGCGCATTTAAAATCCTTAGCTATTGGAACAACAGCTCATTCCAATTTTGTGCAACAAATATGCAAATTAGAATAACAAGATTTATAAGTTAGTGAGCTGCCTTGACAGAAAAAAAAACAACTTGTAAGCTTTTTCTGTGCGACAGTCTCCCTAAGGCGGGATGGAAAAATATTTTTAAAATAAAATACTTGTGAATAAGGAATTAATGCATTATTGTAAAATGTTTAAGCAATTATACAAGTAACTACTTTACGAATGCAATATTTATCTTTGAAATATGATAAAAATATTTTTTTTATAAAGAGTAACAGTTACTTAATGGACATAACCACATTATCTCAGAAGTTTGGCAATTTACCAAGCACGATAAAAACTTAAAACTATGAAAGTTATATTTATTAAACGTAACGTAGCATACCATCTAAGTTAGAAAAACCCAATAGAACCTGACTCGGATATTGAACCTAGGACCTCTCGATCGGCAGTCGCGCTTCCAAGCAGTCGACCAACGAGGCAGTCAGTTAATAACATACACATTTGCATGATTTATAGTTTTATTTCAATTTTACTCGTATTGTGTAGAATAACATATATGCTAACAACATAGTTGCAGAAATTTGTATATTGCGCGCATGACTGCGCCCATATGTTGCGCTACACTGCACTATCCCATATGCTGGGGTAAAAATTTTTCTTTTGCAATTTGCACCTAAGAGGGCGGTAATAGAATAATGAATTGTGTAGGTATATTACAAAACAGTAATTATGAAAAATTTTAATGATCATTAGTATGAACCGTTTGTACATTAATTTATATTTTATGTTAATGGGTGTTCCCTAACATACCTTTATTTAAAAAGACGCGACATCACGGCTGTAATCCCCGAAGAGGTAGAAAGAGTGTAGTACACTACCATGTAAAAATGACCGTATAATAATGAATCGCAAAATCATCTCAGACACAATAGAATTCTATACATCCTATGTATTTTATTACAAGATTTTAACTCTGTCATTGTTGCACAACGCCTTTAACAGTTGAACCGCCTTTTAAAGGTTGAATTGTATACGATCAGTATATATAAACGTTCAGTACGCGTAACCAGTGTACAATGTTTAAAAATTTGATAACTAACAATAGAGCTGAATTTCAAGTTTAAATTGTATGCAATAGTCGGTGATGAAAAATATTGCAATTACTAATTTCACTAAAACCGTTTTGACATCGCATCGAATTGAGAAAGTATGAATATTGATATTTATATTTTTAATATTCTGCCTAAAAACTAGTTTAATATGACTGCCTCATTGGTCGAGTGGTTCCAAGCGTGACTGTTGATCGAGAGGTACTGGTACAAATCCAGGGTCAGGTACTATTGGATTTTTCTTAGATGTTCTTGGAGAAATTTCTTCTAGTTGCTCGGAGTCTGGATTTGCACCCGGAGTATGGCAATAGGCTGACCCCGTATTCCACAATGGGACGTAAACGTGACTGGTGAAACGTGGGAGTGTATTACACTCCTCTGCCTATCTCTTCGGCGATTACAAGCGTGGTGTTATGTTTACGTACGCTTATAAATATTGACTAAAATATGTAATGGCTTAATTCATATGATATAAGTATAATACACATACGTGAGTGAAGTCAGTATATAATTTAATCATATATACTCACGAAACGTTTAATAGCAAAATAAAAAAAACTTTGTTGAGGGGTGGATAATGTTAAAATAAATTGATAGTTTGACGAAGGTTTCAGCCCTTGTCAATATTGTACATGCAACAAAACATTACGCACCATTTTCCAGATCTTTAATGGAGCGGCGATAGAATTTGGCGGGAATGTTCGGACGTAATGTGGTCGATCCTCGAATCGCTTGGCCATCACGTAATGAGATGGTCGGCAGTGTACGCTTCATTTATAATGAGACATAACATTGTCAACCACACGTCAGTTTAGAAAGCATCTAGACAGCCTAGTTTCTGATCAACGATTTAACACGGATTGTGTGGGTAACCCATAAACTGATTTGTTAGGGAGGAGGCCATTTTGGAAAGCTTTTGAGCTGTTGTGGCTAATTTGGAAGAGCTGTTTTTAGGACGTTATCGTATTTTTATTATTAATTTCATTGGAGAGCAATTCTAAGAACTTATTCAGTGTCTGTTTCAATGTATAATTTACAGCAATCTGCTACGGTGCTGTTAAATATTAATGTTAATGTTGGGTAAGTCGCTGCAATTAAGGTGAATTTCAAGAAGGTTCATTTTCTCTATCTCTTCGGGGTATCTATTAGCGCTTATCCCAGAAACTACATTTAGAATTTCCCCGTAAATGTTTCTTGAGATAATTTGTATAATTTATTATTCCTTCGGACCTACAGCGACATGAAATGTTTTAAACAGACTGATGTTTAATTCAATCTTATATTGAAGTCTAATTGAAAGCGACTGAGCAAGTTAGTGCTTGGAGTGCCTAATCGGATATGTGTAAAATTTAATATAGTAACGTAGGTTAAAACGCATTATATTTTAAGCTTATTCATTATTATTAGAAGCAGTACATGTTATGAAAAAAATGTAAAACCATCTAAAATATAGATCTTAAGGTAAAATGTCTAATTATGAGCATGTCATGCGGTTAATTATAAAATTCATTAGAACCTAAATTGAGAAACCACTTTCTTTGTTATTTCAACAATTATAAAATTTGACTGTGATCTATGAGAATTTGACAGTATTGACAATTGTCCGGTCAAACAAGCCAATATATTCATTCGACATGCATTGCGTTCGATTCATTCAGTAGCTCAATTATTCGTTCTGCTGAGTTTATAATATACCTAACGCTATGGTTTCATTCAATCATCGCTGTAAATTGATGGTAATATGCGCATGAGGACATAATATTAAACACGTGAAATTTAATAGTTGCATAATAAATTGAACTTTGTTTATTAATCATTCTTTAATTTAGAAACCGTTTTAAATATTCTGGCACTACAAAGCCGCGAGCGTCACCTATAACTGGTCTACTTCAATATTACAAATATTGTTAATAAGTGGTCATTAGTAATTTAAGTACAATGTTATAAATATTTTTAATAATATCAGAAGTAAAATATTCACATGTCAACTACGTTTTAAATATAAACAAAACAGCGTGATACTAATCACTCCGCGTGAACATTCAGCAAAGTATCGATGTGAGAAAACAAAACGCTTGAATGTTACATAGGTATATAGGTATATATATCAACGTCGACGAACTTCAAACGGCCTTCTTTGTCGAAACTTTGTTGTGAAGGTTATTTTATTATCTTTACCCGAAACGTAATTTGTTAATCTCGTAATCCCGCCCCTTAAGGTTCTGAAGATATAACTCGTTTACAGACATTTTATCGTAGGTACATTTTTGTTGTATCATAATTTACAGCATCTCATTACTTTATTATGGTTAAATTCTTATGAAATACCTCTTTAATTTGTTACATACGTTTATATTATCATCGTCAACTCTTTATCGTTTCACTTGAACATGAATCTTATGTGGGTTACCAGACATCACTCGCCTCAGAGAACATTACAACAAACTCGGAAGTGTACTGGTTTCCTTAGGGTATTGCAGCAAATGATACTTAACTTTAACACAGTCTTGTATAGAAAAAGTTGCGTGCCAGGGTTTGAATTCAGCAGCATTCAGGTAAATAGTTAATACATTACAAAAACACCTTAAATATGTGACTGATGAGGTAATAGGTTCAAATACATAAAATGCTTCAAAACATGTATTATCAGATCTTGTAAAATTCGTATAAACATAGAGTAAATATTGTTATTCATCATGATCGTCGTCATCATCAGCCTATTCCCGTCCACTGCTGGACATAGGCCTCTCCAAATATTAATATTCTTATTATAAGACGCAAATTAATGGGTGTTTCTCTAGAGAATAGAAGGCAATTTTATTTCGTAGACCATTTTTTTATCCCGTAAACCAGATAAAAAAGTACTGATATACTGCTCCGGCCGGGAATTGGAAGCAGAGCAAATTAAATGCGGCACGTAAGTCAGGCAACAACATGCGTATCGTGATTTATTTATATTGCAAGAGAGTTGAATGTTAAAAAGTAAGGTATATTAAACAAGAGTGTTATTAGTCAAGTATGCATACGACGAATCGTGCTTTCGCGGAAAGTGTTAGCCGTTAATTTCATTTGTGTTGTTTATTTTATTTAATTTAACTACACGACAGTGGCGCCGACATCGATCGAGGCTGAACTATCGATTTCTAGGCGCGAGTGAGCTGTAGATGTCACTCTGGCGGAACGTCAAACGGGCAACCATCTTGTGGCGTGATTTTTTAATTGAGCACCACGAAGGTAGTAAGTAATCGACGAGTCGCTGACGTCTGAACTCGAATCCGTTTAGAAAATGATTGTAATTGATAATTATTGTGTCCTCTAATACATAACTTGTGATACGCCTTCATTTTTGGGAATTACCTGACCGCGCAAGATTGTAACCAAATGGCGCCTACATATCATTGCCGATAAAATAAATCCAACCAAAACACATTTTATTATTTCATCGTCATCATCATCATCAGCATATTGCAGTCCACTGTTGAATATAGGCCTCCCCTCACGGATTATCCCCATAATCCCTATGCCGGGCATGTGGGTTGGAGGTCGCAGAACACATTTTAGTGGCCAGGGTATTTACCTGTACCTAGCCAGGCCGTGCAATACCGCGATATAGATCGTGCAGAATCATTAATATTAATAAACTTCTAATGAAGTTTTTCTTAATATTAATGTATAAACAATTAAGTACTCAGTTCCTAATAATAGTACAATTACTAATGAAATTTCAGTAGTTCCTTAAAATAGGTATTTTGACATAATCTCAGTGCTATAAACAGTATGAAAAGCTAATGAATAGGTAAGAATTAATTGAATTATTGGTAACATTAATACAAAATTGTTCTTTCGTGAAGTACCTGCGGGTTTTATCGGCTTTAGGGCACACAATTACGAGATACGATGTACGAATACACAATATTTATGAAAACGTAGATTTATTACTTTAGCAATATAGTCAACTACATAATTTCAAATTTTATTAAATCACTTAACAGAAATGTTACATCACGACTGTAATCTCCGAAGAGTTAGGAAGAAGAGTATAGTATACTTCCATGTTTCACCAGTTACGTTTACATCCCACTATGGAAATACGGGGTGAGTCTATTGTTATAAATCGGGCACAAATTCAGAGTCAGAGCCACTAGTGGAAATTTCAACTAGAAAATTTAAGTTAGAATAATCCAATGGTACCCGACCCGGGATTTGAACCCAGGACCTCTCTATCAGCAGTCGCGCTAGCAAGCACTCGTCCAACAAGGTAGTCAACGGTGTTTATATTTCGTATTTGTAAATGTCATTAAGTAATTTTCTTCTCGCTTGCAATCAAAACATTTTGTATCAAAACGTTAAAGTTTGAATGGTTGATAAAAGAATTGATCTCCACAAAGGGCTAGTATACACCAATATAAAAAAGTAGGTATCTATATTTCAATTACAGTTTTTGGCAGCGAACGTCGCCTTTGACTCTAAATTAATGCCTAACGGTTGCTTCTGACGTTCCAACGTAATGCTTTATCTCTCGTCTGCCCAGATGAAGTATTAAAAATGGAAATATATCAACCCCCATAGTGTACGGGAACAATAGGTCTCAATTAAAAAAGGAATAGGATTTCTATGGAAATTCAAGCTGTCTGATATTCTTATTCGAATTTCAAGAATTTGAATGTATAAGAAGCACGTCAGGTTTGTAAGGATAGAGGTATTTGGCGCTCTGTATTCTCTGCCTACCCTATTAAACACTACTCTATTTATGTGATATGCGGTAGAAGTACGTGCCGTATCGACAGGTGGTTCACACTTCACACAAAGGTGTATGTCCGATTCAAGTTACTCCTATTTCCTTACATTGTACATGGCACAGGTATTTAATTACATGTATTTTATGTGTTAGTTCTGTTATTTCATTCATGTAAATATCAGAAAAGGATATGTCTTTGCCTACATTGTCATATTGAAGACGAACTTCTTTGCATTTCCCGATGAGCTCGGATGTAGATGACACAGAAAGCGGGGATATGTAGATCATTATTTCAGATTCAGTATGCTATTTCAGGGCTTAGCGAAGATATACGACGTCAGCGGCTTTCAGCTGAAAAACATTTTGTTCTTTTCTCTTTTAGAGCAATTTTTCATTTTTTAGCAAATGCAAAGGGAAAAGGTAATCTGAAATATGTTTCGTTTTAACATTTTATACAGCTAATAAAATAGCTTGGAGAATCCCTCGAGGGATTAGTTCGAGGGCATGATTTGAAATATTTTATTTTTATATTTTATTTTTATATATATAACTAGCTGAACCCTGCTACGCTTCGCTGTAGCACATTCTGATTGCATGGATGGAAAATGAAGAACAAAATAAAGTATATGTTTCAGATAGGTTTAATTATGCACTTGTGGGTATAGAATATTTTTTGTTTTCCATTGTCTGCGTAGATATAAAGATTATCTGTTTGCTGACGAGAGAACACCCAGCACACAGTTGTCAATGTGAAAAGCATCTAAATCTAAACCACACGATTCCAAAGATTGACATTGAATATTATTGATTGTGATTGCGAACGCCAATCTAATTGGGAATTGCAATTTAACTGAATAGGATGCAAGTGGATAAGTTTTTTTTTTCTCAATAAACAATGTAATTCGGAACACGTAACATTTCCTGGCCCATGTCTTAGATGTGACTGCAGTTGTGGTTGGCTAGTCCCACTCGATCCTGACAGATGGCGCAGTTGTTGGTAAACAGCTGATCGTAAAAGGCTGTTATCTCGAGGTCATGGGTACATTACTAACGCGAAAAATAGATAAAAACAATCCTTGAAGCGTATTGTACGTTGTGTAAAAATTTGAGCTCAATCAGTGCAGAATTTTTCGAGTTTTTGAGCGTACACAAAGCAACTTAACATTTTTATATAATGTTACAACCCTTAAACAACTACATAGTACTCTGTTCTACATTGTTCGATTGCGGGATACTATATAAGCGAATATAGTTATATTATAATATTTTTAATGTTGCTTTCACCATTGTTTATTATTAACTATGTCTTTTCATTATCAGTTTCAGTTGAGCACTAAAAACTGCCACTGCATTTTAAGTATACGCTCTGTTATTTATCATTATGTAAAAAAATAAAGTGTAAATGTACAGATAAAATGACTATATCTAATATCTGTATATGCTTTTCAAACTTTTTTAACGAGACGCGTTCCTTATTCATCGACATTGTCGCGTCTATTTTCTGTTAGCGTAGGCAGAGATTAAGGATTTCTACACAGTAAGTTTCTGGCTTTTTTCGTATGGTCTATTTTCATCAAAATCATCATACCGGCTCCTCGATTAAAAATAATCTTGAACTGGCCTTCATCTTGAAGCTATCGCTGGCGATACATTGGAAAATGTTGGTTTCAATACTACCATAATGTATTACTTACAACAGATTTACAAAGTAAATATTGGTTTTGAGAAATAAATAAGGCATAAAAAATACTGCAAAATAAACGCAGTTACAATGTTCGAAAAGGCAGTAATAACTTCCGTGTATACTTACTTATATGTTCAGTAATGTATATTTGTTGTAACTTTGTTCGTTATTCAACTTCAGCATATCATTTCAGCGCTTAGTGAGAAACAGCGACACGGCCAAAGAGATTTCTCCTGTCTCACAGAATTTTCACAAAGTTCCCCTCTAAAAGACGCAAAGTAGCAACAATCTCTTGTTGAAAAGATAAGGGAGACCGAAAACAAAATTATAAAATCGGCCTCCACGTTCGTTTATTACGAGCAATACAATAAAACCCTTGCTATTTAATGGTGTCTTGGAAAATGTTTACAGAACATTATAATTCGTTGTTCAAAATGTTATTAATAATGAAGATGCGTTAATTAATTAAATACCCACCTTGTAATTTATTCGTATGTTTACTAGTAATTATTGTTATTATCAGTACGTTAAAATTGGGTAAACGATGCTATTTCGGTAATACCTGCCATGAATATATCTATTGTTCTATTATTCTAATTCAAAATCATTTAATATTCATTCCGAAACGCTTTAGTATTTACATACGTGTTCTCTGTTACCTAAAAGATAATCCGAAACATTCGTACGGGTTTCTGTTATTACATTCTCGAAAATTCTATTGAAACGTTAAAATATGAAATCGCACTGGATTCTCGTCAATTCCGCAATTACCTAAGGCCTGGAGTGTAGGTTACCAGGCTGTTTCAATGTAAGAGTACAATTAATTCACTTCATAGATAATGTAACAGTCGGTGATTGTGTATTAAAGAAGTGTGTATGGCTGTGTGTCAATTTGAACGAGCGTGTGTGAGTGTGTCAGTATTGACTGTCAGTATTGTTTGGGTGCAAAAAAATCTATATAAGTATATATTTTTATTTATATATGTAGTTTATCAGCCGTTCGGTTACCATAACACAAGCTCATTTGATGCTTAGTTTGGATCAGATGGCCGTGTGTGGAGATATCCCAAGATGTAATACGGAGATGTAATACGGCATTTGAATAACTTTTTAACAGATCAATATTCTATTGCGACTAATAACGTATAATGATATCGTTATAATATACATTATTCTATTGATACTAACGAACAACGTATAATGATGTCGTTATGAAAATATACATACAGCACTTTGTAAGGGGTTCATTCTATAGATTTTCCGACAGATGTTTTAATAAATGTTTGCGTGTACTCGTTCGGGAGTCACAAATGGATGGGGTTCGCACGCACGTGTCGCGACGAACACATTGATGACAATATGTATTGTATATGTATATATATGAAGTACATTTGCTGTGTACTTTCGTTCTACAAATCGATGTTATAAATATATTTCTAATACATGTACATTTCTTTGTAACTACACTTTGTGACGTCATTTTGTCAATATACCTTAGGTAGTGAGGAGGGATTTTGGCAAATGTATACAAATCTATTCTGATTAACGTATACACTTGTGACATGTTTAACCAATAATATTTATGACATTTAAGTTATCTAAATATATCTATGTTTAAATATATTTGGCACTCGATGCTTTTTGCGTACCCGTGAGGGATCGGTTGTGACGATATAATTATAAAATTATAAGGCTTTCTAGATTTCTATTAAATACAGAATAGTAGCCCAAAACACAGAGTAATTTATAGTAGAGGCTCGAAGGCTAGATTTGTGTCCGGTGTATGGCAGTAGGCTCACCATCAATTCCACAGTGAGACGTAAACGTAACTGGTGAAACGTGGGAGTGTACTACACTTCTCTGCCTATCTCTTCGGGGATTACAGGCGTGATGTTACGTAATACCCTTTAATTTGACCGCAATCCGAAAATGTTCAGATCAATCTTTACCTTGCTGGTTTCTTGCGTTTGCGATGACATCAAATGTCAGAAGATTAAACACTCCACTGAACGCTTCCGACAAGGTTTAACGATTGTCGGCTAATTTTGTATCATACTAAAATGATAGTTTTTAGAAATCCAGATATACCAAACAATTTTAAACTATGTGAAAACCAGAAGTGAATTTATTGAAAAATTTTGTTTACAACCGAAGAACGAGGTCATTGAACTGAATAACAGTTTTAATTTCATACGGGAAGACCTCCCGTATCCAGCGGATCAGGTTTCAAAATAATATATGACTTAATAACATTGCCTTATATACATATATATAAGACTTTGAAAACTTATTATTGGATTACTATAAATGGTAATTTGGTTAATTGTGTTAATATAAGTTTAATTATTAAGTTTCAAAAACATACGTTTATTAATAATAATATCTTTGGTCATCTCGGCACACGGTCATTTAATCTGGCTGATAAACTGAATAGACCTACTTATAAATACATACATATTCAAATATGTTTTACACGAAGACAACAAATTCCTGTACTCGTCACACGAATATTTGACCTATGTAGGAATTGAACCCACGACCCCCAGCTCAGAAGCGAAGTTCACTAACCACTGAACCACTAAGCTAACCAACTTTATAGTAAATGAGTAGAAGAAGACCAAGCCTATAGTAGAGGAGCGTATATTACGTATTGACTGAAAGTGGAAGAACAGCACAAGTTTGTCAGGGCAATAATCTATATATTTCGTTCCTGCCTACCCCATATGGAAATTTGGGTGACAATATGTATCTAATTTGTTTTATAGCACTATTGTACGACCACATCCAAGGTATTCCACACCTAAATCAACCATAATGCTGATTCGTTCTCTCTGCTGTGTTCCTAAAAGTCGTAAAGCAGATTGGAACTCCAAAATATTCTTCGTACTTAGCACACATCTAGGGTAAATAAATCATATTTGCCGCCGGCATTACAGCTCGAACATTTCCATAGGCTACAGTAAACTGTTAGCATCACTTAACATAAAAAATCAGTTCGAGAACATTCGCTTTCTAACATTTACAAACGCATGCACACTTAAGTGTCGTAGCGAAACAACTTAAGTAATTCGAAATAAGTATTTTCTGGGCAAACAGAAACAAGTAATACGAGAGTTTTTTTTAAATTTTTTTTATTTTGAACCATTCGAGTCTTCATGCTACTCTCAACCTTGAAGCTGGTATAAGTATCGCCGCTGCAAACTGGCCTCGTGAAGGCCATACAGTAATTGTTTTGTTAAAAAATAAAAGACTGCTGTTGTAACAACTTCAAAGCGGACTTCATAAAACTCCAAGTAATGGCCAAGTTGACAGATTTAAAGGAAAATATTAACAGTTTTAGGGGCTCAGCTCGTAACCAATGAGGAGCGTATGAATTTAAACAATGTTACTTAATTTTTGTATGACATTTTAATGTTATGTGAAGAAATGATGATGAAGCAGGTCACATCTGGATAAAAATACTTGGTATCCGATGCTCACTGTTCTACCTGGCAAACGACCTGGCACCATGGTGTTATAATAATTTAAAATTTTAACAAACCTAATTGTGTTTGACCTCTGAGGCGTTTTGATAATATGTAACCTAATTTTATATGTTTAATAATATTATTTGGAATTTAATAACTTCATCACTTTGTATACATGAAGTTAGTAGTCAAAAATTAAACATCCAAAAAAAATGTTAACTCATCGTTTAACATTACGTCATAGAAGGAAACAGCAACATTAAATTTCGTGTCTTTATATAGGTGCAACAACTGCGCCTCGGCCTCAGTAACTCTGCCAGTCATTTATTTTTTTCAGCAAAGAGAAGAAATAAAAATGAGAATTACGTAACGACACTTAAGTAAAGTTTAAGCGCTCATAGTATAATAATATGTTCGGCCTTATTTACAAACTCTCCGCCTCACAAATTATCTGCTCTATGTTTTGTCTCGTTCTTTCTTAACGAAAACGCAATACAATGGTAAAGGAGAAAGATTCCCGCAGCAAAGACTCTGCTACTGAGCGGGACATGAAACTTTTGGCGACCATGTATGGAACATGAAGGAGCTCTACACTTAAAAATTCAATTCAAGGATCTTTCAAAAGGGCCAATACAATGGCAATTGCTCTAGTAGCAAAATGTATATACATACCCGATGGTGACCAAGGAACGTGCCTGGGCTTATCCGTTTGCCATACTTTTTCACTACAACATGATCAATAAGTACTTCCAGCAATTCTTTACAAGTCCATTTGTGGACATAAGCCCTTCCCTAATCCCTCTAATCGGTGCCACTCCATCCGCTTCTGTACCCATTGAATCCAGCGGTTGACCGCACTCTTATATAAGCACTGAATTACTTAAAACTTTTTATTAAAAACGTAACATCACTCCTGTAATCCCTGAAGAGGTAGGCAGAGACTTGTAGTTACATTTACGTCCCACTATGGAATAGGAAGTGCCCACTTCCTATATATTGTCATACACCAGGCACAAATCCAGACTCCGAACGATTGTTCGAAATTTTAACTATAAATTCTAAGTTAAAAAAATCCAATAATAACCGACAAGAGTTTTGAACCAAGGACCTCTCGATCGGCAGTCGCGCTTACAACTACTCGACCAACGAAATAGTTACTAGTGTTCTTAAAATGCAATCGTCAATGGTGTACTCGAATTAAATTATCGTGATTATTATATTATTCGATAATATATTATTCGATATTATATTATTCGATAAAACTGACTTGACTGCCTCGTTGGTCGTGTTGGTTGCAAGCGCGACCACCGACCGAGAGGTCCTGGGTTCAAATCCCAGGTCGGGTACTATGGGATTTATCTAAAAATTATAATTTCTAGTAGTGGCTCGGAAACTGGACTTGTACCCGGAGTATGGCAATAAACTCACCACCTATTCCATATTGGGACGTAAACGTAACTGGCGAAACGTTGGAGTGTAGTACACTGCCTACCTCTTCGGGGATTACAGGCATGATGCTACGTTTATTCGATGAAACATGACAAGACTTCTATAACCAAAGTAACAACCAAAGTACATTTTCAACTACCGTCCAACACATGACATATACGAGACAAAATAAAAATATACCTATACAAGACAGTAAGATATTATATGTGATAAAATAAATATATAAAGTGGGTAGTTCGAACACAAATAAAATTATATTTCCCTGACAGTACATAAGGCGCTACGTGCGCGGGCGCATGTTCGCGCGACAGTCGAACAATGCGCGCTTAGAGCGAGGCACCCAAACAACGCTACTGTTTCTCGGAACGACTGGCACATGAACCGCCCAAGCTCGAGATCACGGCCACGCTGCACTCCGATAAGTTGAAACTATGTAGCTTTTGTAGCAAACTGCGTACCAATATCACATACATTTGTATGCAGACGGGTAAATTGTTAGGTATTATTTCACCCTACATAAGAGATTCAACCCGATGTTGATTTGGATATGTTCGCAGCAATTGTTATCGGCTATTCCTTCAGTTATGTAGTCTACGACTGCCTCGTTGGTCGAGTAGCAGTAAGCGCGACTAGTGATCGAGAGATCCTGGGTTGTTTCCCGGAAGGGTACTATCTAGCATTGTGCCCAGTGTATGGCAATATCCTCACCCACTATTCCAGTGAGAAGTAGAATTTAACAAGTGGATGGTAGGAGTGCACTACACTTCTCTGTCTACCCCTTCGAGGAAAAATAGACGTGAAGATAAAAAAAATAATTTATTGTTTCTTTCCTTCCCTCTCTCATTCAAAAATAGGTGCGAAAAGTTATTTACGTAACAGGTCTATTCTAACTAGACCAGCTAGTACGCTTGGATTAATTAATGGAATGAAATTATACTTTTCATTTACACCAGTACCGCTTGCAAAGCTGATGTCATAGCAAACGAGCGGAGTGATGTGACTTCATCTAGATTAGATAGGATTTGAGTGCTAGTATAAGTGGTACCGTTGAAGGAACGAATTAAAAATCGAAGCGCTAATTATGCCCTCTCACTCACTCATAATTGCTTCCTTTTTCGCACACCCGCATACCGCATGCTTACAAATATTTCGCTGGAATTTCGCTTCATATAATCTCGATACAATCATACTGATCGACTATACAAAAGATTAAAATAATAAAACGCTAAAATGTTAAAAAAACAGGTCCATATCATCACGTTTGCAATCCCTGAAGACGTAGCCAGAGGAGCGTAGTACACTTCCACGT
>DWEG01000085.1:0-14098 GCA_018245845.1 Apyrrothrix hygieia | reverse complement strand
CAATGACAAAAATGGGTCTCTTTTCTTTATAATTTAGAGATTTACAAATGTAACTAATAAATATCTAACTGGTGCATATATTTGAATACAGTATACATAAAAATATTGAGACAACATTTGTTCATAAAATTGCTTTGAAGCCCACTACAAAAAATCCAAAAAGTAGCAATGTCTTAACAATCAGTACTTAAAGGCAATTTATATATTAATATTGCTTTGTTATCACTTTTGTCACATCCCTCAATTTAGATTACATTCTCTACAGAGTTGTTTGTCTTAATATGTTATTTAAATCTTCTGGTTTCCGTGTTTCCACTGGTATCATCTTAGCCGGTACCCGTTTATCTGCCCAACCTGTCAGTCAATAAAATGACAATGTAATTATTGCAAAGTATTCCTACGCTACTATTTGCATGTTTTGCAAAGGGCTGTAAGCCACAAAATTGTTTCTCACATGTTCTGTTGAGCTGGACTCGCTGGTGGCGGTTGTGCTTCCAGATTCTTGATCAGTTGAGCTAACCAATGCTTTGTAGAGTTGTCCTCCTGAAGACACGACGTGAATGTCGCATCGCGCAACTGGTCTGGTAGACACTGTCTCAACGCTTCTCTGGCCCGTGGATTATCAGACAGGCGGAGATAACACCTAACAACGTGCTTTAATAGACGCGCCGATGGGTCTTTTGCCAAAGATAATACCATTTTACCTAATATCATTGCTACATGTGAGAATCTATCATATGTCTGGCAAATGTAACATAGACCACTATCATCTAACAATATCTTCTGTAATATGAATGTAGCTACAGTTTTAGACAGTTCAGAACCGTTTTCCATTATACGAAGACATAAAGGTATTATTTCGGTAGTTAGAAGGAAAGTGATCACTTCCTGTTCATCAGTTTTAACCAGAGCCCCAATCACGCCAAGACTGGTTAAGCGCAAATATTCGAATGGTCGAGTTTTGGATACCGTGTGGAGAAAGGGATACAGGAACAGGGGTACGTGGGCTTGGAGGAAGGCTGATCTCGTTTCGGGGTGCGAAGCTACGCACTGCATCAGCGCGAGGGCGTTACAAACACGGTTACTTTGGTGTGCGGTTAGTGTGGGAGGTATCATGGCTACATAGATGTTTGTAATCTCCTGTAATAATGCCGCTATGGTACCGAAACTATGCCATAACATTGGAGCCAAGTCCGGCACAACTTCCCTTTTCTTACTAAGCTCGAGAAGGGCATTCTCGCGAGTTTCAGGATTACACAGTTCCAAAATCCAAGTGTATATCTTCTCTCTATCTACGACAGACTGCATGGTGGCCGGACTTTGTTGTGCGCTCATATTAGTAATTGACGTATACTAACTTCTGAGGCATAGTAAGCGATTGGTACACACGCGCGATGTTCACTTTCCGACTTTGTAGTGTTGAAATCTTTAAGTATTATACTAATAAAAACCTAGCTAAGTACTAAGTTCGTCTTACAATAATTACTTTGATACGTTTTAAAATCTCAATGCAACAATTTCATTAAACCTTCAAATAGAATTAGTACAATAATTCATGGACAATCAATAATAATACCTATGTGTTGAGTAAAATTACTGCGGATTTCACAGATTACTAATATGTTTAATATTAGCTCACAGAGTGCTTATTACACTTTGCTTTGACGCTCGCTAGATTATTGGTAAATAAACGTCTACTGCCTAGTTGCTTGGGTGATATAAAGTAAAGTTTATGAATATACCTACACGTTACAAGAGGTCTCCAAATCAACCAATTAATTTTATCATCCTAAATACAGACAGAAGGCTTTTATACATTCGCGTTATCCAACGATGTTAACAATTTTACCAAGTTGATTTTTTTAAAATTTCCAAGTGAACTCACTTAATTTACTTCATTTTTGTAATTAATACTTGCACCGTCTGAGCTGTTTTCCTGTTGCAAAATATAGGATGTTTAATCATTTTTTAGGGTGATTTCAGATCAGAAAATTTACTGACATCAAAATGACAAAGACAAGTAAGTTGACATTTCTCTCATGTATTAACTTCAATAACGTCAATGTAATAAATGCAGTGAGTAGGTGTAGTAAATTGTTAATGTATATTGTGGATCGATGGAAATCAATATTGTGTACTAAGTTAACTTTCTTAGTTTGTCTTAGGGACAATAATTCTGTTATGTGAATATCCCAATACAGCAGAGAGCAATAAAACAAGCGGTATGTTGATGACTAAAAGTATATAATAACTCTGTGTGAAAATGTTTATTACATATATGTTTGAGAAAGCTATGTTTTGTATGTTTTAGTTGTTTATGTTGGGAGTACTAGTACGTGTAAATTGTATTTAGTACGACGATATTCTCCTGTGAGTGATTCATTTGTGACGCCATTGTTTACAGGGAATCATTTGGTAGTTAGGGTGATCGTTTTACGAGCTCAGGCGCGAAGGCTGACCTAAAATCAGTGAAGCACTGTATCACACGAAATAAATTCGTGAGTTGCAAAGATGTATGGCAATTAGTTGATTATCTAAATTGAAGTCTATAAATAGTTTTATTAAAAGCCTGCCTACGCTATTGCAGACGTATTTACGTTGCGGCGTCTATTGACGCGGTTAATAATTACTTTCAAGTCGGGATATTCATCAAATATACCTTATGGAATACCTGTGATTTAGTGATAGTAATCTAGGGTCTAATATTGACAATGGGCTTGGATATAGAATATACACTTGGGAAATAATGCAATACGACTAGAGTGCATATGGATTGTTTGAAGTAGAAATAACTAACTACACTATTTATGCAAATAATACATTATTTATGCAAATAATATTTGAATAAACAACATATAGGTTAGAGGCAATCATTGTTAAAATTTACTGTTTTAATTGTTATAGAAAATGGAAGTGTCACATTCGCTGACACTAAACGAGACTGCACTGCAACAGCTGCCAGACGATAAGAAACCTCATTTCATATTTGAGTGGCTTCGTTTCTTAGACAAAGTTCTCGTTGCTGCACATAAGGTAATGTTCGTGTAGTCAGATGGAAGCACAAAATAAAATATTGACCTATTTTGATAGCTAATATGTTTTGTAATATTACACTTATTGAACTGAGGGGTAGGTATGAATGCTTTAAGTTCACTGTTCTGCTGTAATGCCCGTAATTCAATAGTTCTGATCTTAGGAGAACATAAAATACTGTCAATACTGTATCTGCAATAACATTTATAATATAGTAAATATAACACCACACCTGTAATACCCGAAGAGCTAGGCTGAGGAGTGTAGTACACTTGCACATTTCACCACTTATATTTTATGTCCCACTATGGAATAGCGGGTGAGCACAGGGCCATACACAAATAAATTTAGACTCTGAGCTACTACTTCAAATTTCTACTAGATAATCTAAGTTAATAAAATCCAATAGTACATGACCCAGGATTTTAACCCAGGACCTCTCAATCAGTAGTCACACTTTGCAATCACTAGACCAATGAGGCAGCCAATAATTAGTACAATATCAGTATAATTATAAATATAAGTGAATAATATGAATCTTATTAAGATACTGATTATTGTAGTAATATTAATAATATTTCTATTATGAAGTTTAAGTTCCTTGAATCAAATTATATTTTCAATGTTGATTTTAGTTTGACAAACATGTTATAACAAAGAGGTGCCTATTTTTTTAGTCTGTACATTATTATTTCAGTCTGATATAAAGAGCTGCCAGCAGAAATTAGTGGCTCAACTTGTGAACCTGTTGAGGGAGAACCTTGGAGCTCCTGCACGGAGGCTCCTCGCTAGGTGTCTGGCGACATTGTTTTCTGTTGGTGACACATTCCTGCTGTTCGATACAGTCAACAAGTGCAATGATATCATCAAAGTTAAGGATGATTCGCCTTCTTATTTGCCTACTCGACTGTAAGTTTATTTTATTACTACAAATATACATTTTGTTAAATTTTTGGGTACATGTAATGTAATGTGATATGATAAAATTTTTAGATTCATCTAATTATTAAATGTAAAAATAGACATTATTGAAATGCACTAAAGATCTATTTTAAATGTGGTCGAAATCCGCTCAGCTCTACGAGCCGGTCTATTTGAAACGACCCTAATGTTTGCAATAATTTCCAGCGCAGCGATTTGTTGCCTCGGAAGTATGTACGAGAAATTGGGCCGGATGATGGGGCGCTCGTACGAGGAAACGGTGACTACGCTCGTTCGTTCGCTGAAGAGCGCCGAGTCACAGACGCGACTCGAGATTATGAATACTTTGGAGAAGGTATACGCAATGCGGTTATGGCTAAACCACTACTTTTTTGTTAATCATCAATTGATAAGATAAGAAAAATTAATTTGTACAGTTATAAACACGATCCCAACCCTCATGCCTCAGCGTGGGGATTATTGGCCAAAACCGCTTATGAAACTCCACAAGACACTCATTAGGTGAGGCCTATGTCCAGCAGTGGACTGGGAAAGGCCGATGATCATGATAATTTATAAACATATGCATTAATTATAAATATCACTTGCTATAAGGCTGAACTAAGACATCCTGGGGAAACCTGCACATCTTAGAGTTCACAAAATATAAAGTTCTCTAGGGCGTATGAAGTCTGCCAACATGCACTTAGGCAGCGTGGTAGTCAATGGGCTTAACCATCTCATTCTGGCAGGAAATCAATGGAACGATAAAAGGCACGAAAAAAAACACGTTATATATTTTTACCAATGAACCAAACGTTAAACGATTATCCCTTCCTGTTGTATAGCTGTTAAAGGTAAGTAATCGGTGTTGCGGGAAGTTTGTGTGATGCAACCTTATCTGAAAATAGAATTTCAGCCTTCGTATGCCAGCGGAAGAAACCGATCGCCATAATTGCATTACTACTTGCGTTCTGTTGTAAGTTTTTTATCGTCTTACGATAGTTTGCCTTGAAATTCATATCAGATTATATGAAATGTAATTTAAAAAAAAAATTATATGACAATATTTCGTCTTAACATTTAGGTGAATTAAAAAAGTTGTAGTTTTTTTAAAGCGGGTTAAATGCAGCTATTTTTTTGTATACATGCCATATTGTAATTATAAGGATGCGACAAGCATAGGATTTATACACTAGGATTTCCAATTCAGCTCTTCGAGGTACCGACACTGGCAGAATAAAGCTAAAGAACCGTTGGAGACCGGTTTAAATACATTTTTACTATTAAGACAGCAATCAGCTAATTATATTGGCTTGTATAATATCTGATGATCTTTATCATCATCACTCAACACAGCAACCTTTTCAGAATGGTTGAAATATAATGGTTTTAATTACTGTACGTCAGCAGCTAGGGCAGGGTATACCGCGATATATTGAATACGAGTTATTTATGACAGATCTGCGTGGGGATGGGCACCGCGGCGGGCGCGGCGCTGCGGGAGGTGTCGCGCGCGGCGCGCGCGGCGCTGCTGAGCGAGCGCGCGGCGCCGGTGCGCGCGGCGGCGGCGAGCGTCATCCGGCACATGCTGCCGCTGCTGCGCCTGTCGCCGGCGGACGTGGACGCGATCGCCGCCGCCTGCCTGCGCGCCGCACATCCCAGCGACTACGCGTTGAGGTACCCGCTCCAGTAACCGCTGACACGGACTGTTAGCGGCGCCGTAAAAGCGCACTGACATACGGTCCTATTTGCCTATTTCCCGCATTGCTCCGCGATCGCCTGGACGCTAACCTTGAGCGTGACTTGTTTGTTGAGGAATAGCAGGAAATATTAGAATTGACCACGACCTTAAACATTCCCGTTCTAAGAGGAGATCTGTGTTCAACAACCCAATGAGATAAGAGTTGATGACGAATAAGTCCCGAATTTTTGCCAGAATTGCAGTGTTATGACCACATTGTGGAATATTGTGGCCCATTGTCGTCGTTGTCATTAAAATTGGCAACTACAGACTGAAACGTTGATCATTAGTATTGATCTTTGTCCATTCGCATTGGAGTAACGTAGCCTAAGTTCTACATAAGAACGAATATATGAAAAGACTCAGAACACGTTGAACTCAGTGAAATTGGGAACTTATTTAGAACAATTATTATTATTGTTGCAAAATTTCCTGGCGTCTTTTTTAGTACTTGACTGCCTCATTAGTCTAGTGATCGAAAAAGGGACTGCTGAATAAGAGATTCTGCATTAGAACTACGGGTCGGGCAAATATTACTAGGCTTTTCTAACTAAATTTCCAGTAATACCTCTGAGTCTAAATCTGTGCCAGGTGTGTGGCAATAGGTCACCCCTTATTCCATGGGACGTATTACATAAGCGCGGTGAAAAGTGGGAGTACTATACTTCTCAGCCTACCCTTTCGCGGGATTTCAGGCGCGATGTAACTTCAAACGTATCAATACTGGGAATATTGTTTCGTAGCCCGACTCGCACTTAACGGTTCTTTTTCTATTTACAAGATTAGAATGAAACCATTAATATTTCAATAGAAAAAACTAGTTTTAAATCAGTTATCATTACGAATGCACAATATCAATCATACGACACTATCAACACAATGCTCCGACAAGATTAATAAGCGAGTGAGCCATTAATGCTGCAAGTTCAGACATTAAAACATTAATTTGTTCCGCAGCAAAAACTGTATTCTTTTAATATTTATATACCTCTATTAAGTTTTTGTTGCACCATTTGTTCTTGCTCACTGTTCGTATAACGACAATCAAATATATACTTTTTGACTCCAATACGAAAAGTACCTATATAATTTTTGATATTATGCTATTTCTCCTCCTCGAAACTCTTCCATCTGGCTCTTCGGCCCGGTTTTATCTGCATCAACTGGTACCTTGAATGTCACCAAGGCTTTGTTTTGCTCTTTCGCTATTTTAGCACATATTGCACACAGATAGAATATAGGAGAAGCGCGGCAGGTCTGTAAGAATAGAAATATTTGACACTCGGTGCTCTCTGCCTACCCCATGAGGAACCTGGCGTAAAGATATGTATGTATGTAATACACACAAAATAAAATTCCATTGACTAGACTAAAACAACTTAGACCTCTTTATTAAAGGCACCAAAAGAAGATCTCTTTAAAGGATTAGAAAAAGGAAAAGACTCTTCTGATATTAGACATGTTAATCACCATCACCATCATCATTATCATCAATCGCTTTCATTGTTGAATACGGGTCTCCTTTTAGATTAATTTGGGTTTGCCATGGTTTTGCACTTCGGCCAAGTGCGGGTTGACAGACTTCACGCATTAAATACCGTTATTGAAAATTCTAAGATGTCCAGGATATCTCGTGATGTTTTCCTTCGTTGTAACAGCAACTGATATTTAATCTTAACGCACGTTTTTTATATAGAAGTGTGCGTGAGGATTTGAACCCAGGACTCCGAGGTTGGAAGGCTGAAATGTAAGCCACTAGGATACCACTGCTCAAATGTCCAGAGGCGATATCACTTATCTTCGGATGACCCGCCTACCTATTTGCTCGTACCTTGTAATCTGTGTAGGTTGTACTTAAAAATCTCTAAATACCCACATCGCTAATAATTTGTACCTATCAACAGAAAATTGACACAAAGGTCACCTATGCTATTTATCATTCTCTAACCTTGTGTTTCCAATTAGAATAGAACCGTGAATAACAACGACTTTGATAGAAAAATGCAAAATAATTCCCAAAAGTAGTCTCTAAATATATTTGCAATAGGTTCTCTACAGGTTCGTAGTCTATTTATTTCTGTTGCTACAGTACAATATTAACAACAATATATTACCTGGGCTTTGTCGTCGGTAAAAGATACAAATTTGGAACAAACACTTAAAGTCTATTTTCGCAGCTATTTTGGTACACATTAAAATAATTTCAAACTTGTGCAATATACTAGTAACTCCTTTTACATTACTGAAAAACCATCGGTTTGTCACTGTTTTTATAAAAGTGACAAATATTTTGAATTCATAAAATCTTAAACGCCAAATACACCGTGACGTGTGGAACCCACCAAGTCCGGTGGAATCAGCAATATATTGCAGGTTTTAATAGAGAATTCTTTTAACAGAATTCAATATCTTGGAACTGTACAACGGTTTAAAAACTCGCAAATGTAAATTTGTTGGACAGTTATTTACATTATTACCTTTGCATTTTATCATTAAATGGACTGCTTCTTTAAAGTATTTTGACTGGCCTGTTGGTTTAGTGAGGTTTGATCTAGACTACCAAGTGGGGGGTAGAGATGATGATTGTAAGTTCGATTTTCACACAACAAGTATTTAATTAGTATTTAGAAATTTATACAGGCAGTTTTAGGTGTCCGATACACAGGCTACGTCTAGTTTAGGATCAACTGGCCCTGTGAGAAGTTAACTCAAGATATGATTATGTTACTGTTATTATGTTTTGCGTCATTTTTCAAAATTTTCGAAGAGTGCATGGCGGTGGAACTTAGAAGGCTCAAGGTCGCTTCTATTAATAAAGCGAACGACTTGTTTTCGCAGTGCTATCTAGTGATATTAAATGTATGTTCGCTGACCTATCCTAACAAGCACGTACTTAACATTATTACTTGACGTCACGCCACTTACGGGGTAGCCAGAGAACTCCGAGTTTTAATCCCTGTCCACCTGACTTGCTTCTTCTACATCCATCACTCTCTTGAGACGTGTACGCCGATATCGAAGAATTATGACTCTTCCATCAGTCTATATCTGACCAATGTTGTTAACATAGGATCATAAGTTACCATAAGTTAAGTAATTACGAATTTTAGGTTTTGTTTCAATGAGAGGTTCATAATTCGCAGTCACCAATTAACTTCAAAATATACAGTATTTCGGGAAGTAATTATAAATTAAACTGGTTTGTATATTGATGTTAAATGTCGGTACTTTTCACAGTACGTACTATGTAAATGAACGTAGCGGTATTCATATATTTATCCCTAACATTGAAAAAAGGACAATAAATCATTCGGCGAAGGACTTGTTTCACCATCACAAAAGGAAGGGAAAAGACATAAATATGTAAAAAGGTATAAACCAACCTCTAACAACAATGCGATGCTGTCCAAAGAGGCGTTGTACTTCTTTAAATTTTAGAATGACGCCAAAAATATCTCGAAGTGTATCGACGAAATTTTGTTACTTAGGGCATGGCGGCAAGCCGATTATTCGCGGCAGTCATTAGGTGAGGCCTATATCCAGCAGTGGACTGAGATAGGCTGATGATGACGGTAATGGAAGGCGGAGAAGACCACAAGGCAACGCCTTGTTAAGAGAAAAGTCAGGATAATTGGAGATATTCGTGGAAACCTTTAAATATCCCATCGTTTATACACCTCCGGGGGGACATATATGAAAATTTAGCATAGAATAACATAATTGCGTCCTAGCTTTTATCTGGAACAACTTTATGCACCGACTCGCTGTCTTTTGCCAACATTTTTGCATTTTTTAATAGAGATGATAATTATTTAAAGTTTTTATCACACGCGATACGATCGTTGCTTATATGTATGTGTATATATAAAATTGCTAGTTTATCTGTGGAAAGAAAAAGTATCCCAATTAAAAGCAAGTAGCCATTGCATCCGCTTAAAACTGAGAAGCCTTAATGATCGCACGTCTTAAAATCTAGTTTTTGCTCTACATTTTTTAATCATCCTAAGTGATAGAAGATCTCCGAGTACAGTTTATGTCGATGTGAACGTTAGTATTAACTTTACAACCCTGGAACTAAACTACTATTGTTATTTTCGGTCGCGTATGTACAGGACTAATTTATAAGGTATGAAGATAGTGATGAATGTAGAAGGAGTACGTCAGGTCTGTAAGGATATTTGACACTCAATGCCTAGCTGATAGAGGATCTTTTTTTGTCGGGAAACCTTGGAAACGCATACCAATATCCTCGGAGAGATACTAAGTTTTGCGGGACTTTTACCGCACTAAAGCCCCTCGATGGTCATACTCGGAGCTAATTGCCCTAATAAACCAGGATCTCCAGGGGAACGCACCGATGCTCTCCTCCTACGTAGCACGTCTCTCCTACGGGCCCTAAACTTACGAGAGACATAATGCCTCATCCGGCCCTTCCGGTTACTACCACAATATGCTGCCACACATACCGCCGTTCTGCCCGGTATAGCCGCTTGCAACCCCGGAAAAATCCTTTTAGTCGCCTACAAAGCGCGGCAGGTCTGCAAGATAGAGATATATAGCACTCGGTGCTTTCTGCCTTCCCCGTGAGGGATGTGGCGTGAAGATATGTATATATGTATTTATGTATGTACAATTGAACCCCAGGGCTCAATTAGAATGTGTTTAATGTTGTGTGTTACATGCCATTGCTTTTTAATGGCCATGTTTTTTAGATATTCATCGACTTTATTTATTGTTGACCACGTCTTTTAAGGTGTTGAGAAAGTGTACATGTTGATCATAGTTTTTTTCAAATTGCCGTGCCAATAAGCTTTTCACTTGTACCGCAGTACAGGTGTATTTCCGCCGCGCTGGTACCGTTACTCCAACTGGATAGGCGAGTACTCGTGCTGCTCTTATAATTGCAGTTAATGCTGTATCGGTGCAACGTTTGCCGATACTGCACATTCCACTGTTTAGAATGCTCTCTCTACGTATCAGTGGGACTTGAGAAATTTAGTGGGATATTAGAGTTTCTTTTGAATACCACTGTCAGTAGCAAAGGTAATAAATGCCAGATCGGTAATTAAATTGACGTATTTCAAAAGTTCAAATCAAATCCTTATCCTGCTGTATTATACCCGTTTCCAATTGTTAATTAATAGGTTCAAAAATACAGTATTATTGTTGAAGGTTTACTTCTTAGACTAACTGAAGGTAACATGTTGATTTGGAACGAATAGCGAGTTTTAAATATTAACCAAGTTAATTTATTCATGACTATGTTGTTTAAGTTTATTTATTACTGTGTTCTTTTAGATATTTTATTGATGGACTCACGTTCTTTCTTATATTAGTTAAGTTAAAAAATGACTCCTTTTTAGATACGGGCTAGTTTATTAACTTTTAATATTCTTTAAAGAAATCAATTCGTTTTATATTTATGAATCATATTTAATACTATTAGAAGCTTCTATTGTTTCCATTACCATTAAATTCAATTCCAATTTTACTTTATAGCATGATCTCGAGTTTCATCTCGAAATCGTGCTCGCATCGTCTAGATTGTAAATTGAGCAAACTGAAGCCTACACCTGCATCAGTCGTACGACCATTCCACGTAGGGCTAGTTCTCTCGCAGGACACAGGTGTGCACAGCCGTGGGAAGCATACCTTGATCTTGAACTACGATTGATTGCGTTTTTTATCGTCTCATCTCTCTCGTACAGGAGAGTTTTCTTTGGCTAGGAATGATTTGCGTTTACCGATACCGTAATGACTGAACATTTAATTCTATGGCAATACCAATTGATTGTAGATGTTGTACTTAATTGTTCACCAAGTACAGTCTGATCTCGAAGTATTTTAAGGTGATTGAACTCGTTTAATAATTGCTCCCGCGGGCAATCGTTTCTGCTTCTTACCAGCAGTAGTTGCATTTTGAACTATTTCTATACGAAACGGGACTTTCAATAATATGGTCAAAGTGTTACCTTAAGTTTTATGATATTATCTGTCATGTAGTTGGAGATAAGTTTTATTCTGTCTGCGATTACTTGTTAAAATCAATTCAAATATTTTTATTGTCAATAAGGTTTACAGAGATGTTAGCTTGAATAACGAAAAATAAAGTTAAATATACCACAATGTTTTGTACTTTCGCCGTCATTTTCTAATAAAAAGCATTTGTGAATTAATGTTAAGCTCGGTTAACAAGTAAATGTTATTAATCATACAATGTACATAAACGCACAACAATCATGTACGCAAAGTACGTTCACTACGCAATTACATATTTATTATGAACAAATATGTTACTACAAGTCATAAAAGTAACTCGCTGCACTTCTTTGTTTGCAATTTAAATATTACATTATTCATAATATGCAAATCACGATATATATTTTATCAATTCGAAATTGACGATAATTTAACATGTTATTCCCGATTTTTAAATTAAATATTTTCTTCGTAGTATAATAAATATTAATTATTATTATGTTAATCTTAATTATTATAGCCATTATTGCGGGTGCAGTTATGTTCCTAGAATTGTTAATTTTAATATAATTAGTTAATAGTTTTCCATTAAAGTCGGTACACATAAAGAGCTTTAACAAACTATGGAATCTTATGGCTCCATAAATGTACTTTAAAGGCCCATAACTACCCAGTCTGCTTATTAATATCAGACCATAAATTTCTAGCCAACGAATTGCGCTTAGAATTTCTTCTAGCATACATTAAGCATAATTCAAATAGCTTAACTAGCGTCGCATCTCCTTATCTAGCGGCTACAAAAATAATTAGCGTTTTCCTCTCAGCGCTTTTTTACTACATTTAGCACATTTCATTTATCTTATAGCAGCTCGGCCGCTGGAGCCAGCAATAACCGTGCGTCCCTTACAATTTATCTAGGTGGTTTATTTTTTTTAAACCAAAGGCGTTGACCATCGGCATCCGCCCGTACCGTTATACAGCCTTGCAGAAAATAAAAACCGAAGAGTAGTTCTCGAGTGAGTATTTAAGAATAAATAAGGAATCTGGTTAAATTCACGCGTATAAACGAAAGCAGCGATTAGGTTTATATTCAATATGTATTATAACATCTGAATGGTCTCGTAGTCATCATCGTCTTATCTCAGTCCAATGTGGAACATAGGTTTCCCCTAACAGCGGGTTTTTTGCTCATAATTCACAAGGTGGGCACGCGGGGTGGGAATTGCAGAGTACAGCTTATCGCCCAGTCTACGCTGCTGTCCTTTCACAGCCAAAGCCAGAGCCTGCTTCGTCATACAACAAGGTGTACCACATACGGTGAAGTTGACTTGGACTCCGAAGATGAAGCTTGGAACCTGTCGTAATAATGTTAGAATATATCTCTATAAATCAGTCAGCTCTTATTGCAACAATGTAAGCGCTGAAGTATTGTATAGATATTTGCACTCTAAAACATTTACATAATTTTTTTTAAACAATACTCTTTGTAACAAGAGCCCGTGTGCTTTGACAAGTACAAATAACGCTTTTTTAAGTTAATAGCGTCAATGAAATAAAGTATTGTTCACCAAAACAATTTATATAATGTCATTAATGATTACAAATTATTAAAAAAAGTGTAAAACAACAATTTTTATGTATTTACCTGAATTTAATGGCTTATTCATTAATTAACCAGCGTACTACAACGTCATAAAATTCATTTTGCTTTATGGAAGTCAGATGGAAGCCAAAAATGTCTGTAACCCGCGTGCGTGTAGGCAGAGCGTGATGATAGGGAAATAGTACGACTGTAAGGGTAGTGATATTCGACATTTGACGCTCGCTGCCTACCCCATAAGGGACCTGGCGTGACGGTAAAATTTTTACAATAATATATTTTACATCGGTATCTAATACAGGATAGAAATATATTCGACCTTTAGGAGATCAGTGAATGAAGGACTTAAAAGACTGATGTCATTAAATTTGTTTACTGCTACGTTTATTTTATTGTGTATTGGTTAATAGTTTTGATGTAGATTAAGAAAGTAGGTTTATGACGTCTTAATTCAGACTTAATAAATATTTCGTTTACTATTGAATTAAATGACAATTTTCAATGACACATTTTGCAATCTATTTTACATTCACCGACATGAAACCCTTCATCTTCCCACTGTTGGACACGGGTCTCCTCTCAGAGTAAGAATAGTTAAGAAAAAAACGTAGGATAGTTTGGCACGCTAGCCAAGTACAGGCTAGCAAACGTTACACGTTTAAAAAGACATGAAAACTCCGATATATGTATGCTTTACCCATGTTTTCCATAGCCGAAATGATATTTTAATCTTACTAACACATTATTATGTTTAAAAAATGCGCACTAAGATACGATACTCAGAACGAAATAGAGGCTGGTCGCTAATCCGTTAATCTACG
>DWEG01000084.1:0-14107 GCA_018245845.1 Apyrrothrix hygieia | reverse complement strand
ACAATTACAAAAAATACTAATTGTATATGAAACTAATATTTTCATGTAATTTTTTCTCAAACTGGTGAAACGTAGGAGTGCACTACACTCCTCTGCCTATCTCTTCGAAGATCACAGGCGTGATATTACGTTTACGTTTTTATAAGATGACAATATAAACTGGTTCTCTGGTACTACTTCTTTTCAATAGACCCTATATGGTGTGTCAGTTTCTGGACCATTAAAGGTATCGTTACTATACGAATAATGTCGCTTTACTCAAATAAATAGTTTTCGGGGATTGTTAAATTATTCCTAGGTAATTAACTGCGATTGAATAATTAACATAGCCGAAATCTACATAAAAATAATTAAATATCGTATCTAAAATACAATGTCGCATTATTATCCGTATTGAAAAAAATTCAATAAATTCCCATCCCATTCAATTCCCATCAAGCTTCTATGAAATTACGTCCCAAAATATGGCACTATTTATCCGCCAATCATCAATCAAAAGCCAACAAGAAATATATCCCAAGACGGTGACGTGGCAAACAGTCACAGAAGTAATGCCTGCAGTGCGGTTCGTCAAATAAAATGGAAATCGATCGATCAACGCCTGCGTCCTCAATCGTATGTGTTGGTAGGTTATCGTAATTATGCAATATAATAAAACTGCGTGAACAATACATGACATTATATTACATTGAATGCATCATTTAAAAAACCTGAAGGGAACTTCGTGCAACATTCTACATGCTGATTACATAAGTTGTCTGAAGAACGCACAAGGACGTACAGATGTGCAAAGAATATTTGATTATGTACAAATCACATTCACAGTAGACATTACGTACGTAGTGTTACGACATAGCATTAAATGAGATTTAAAGTAAAGCCCAAATCCAGAAAGATATTGGCGACAGATTAGCACAACAGTTTCAAAATCCGCAAACGTGATCACTTATGTAAGTGAAACAGTTTAAAGTTACATGAGTTACGAATCTGAAATCAATTTATTTATAAGAAACGCTGTAAACGAATGAATATTTTATAAGCTTTTGTATATTGTTTTTCGTAATATTACAGTAAGGTTACGAAAATGTATTTTTGTAAGATAAAATCTGTTTATTAATACTATGCGTTTGCTGTAGTTACGTATGCTATAAATTTAATTATAGGTAATGCAGGTACACTACTAGTGAATACTTAAAACTGTTAAGGGTGTTTAGTGAACATTTACTAAAATGTATTATACGTTTATTCAGCCGTTTATTAAGTTTATTAAAGCTCTAATGAGGATGTTGGAATTATTGTTTATTTAGATCGTTTCAAGCACGGAGCCCTGGACGTACCATCTTAAAATAAACGCCCCTGTCTGAGGTCAGACATTACATTAAATCCGCCATACATTTGAAGTAGAATATAAACAATAATTTAGTAGGTATCAATAAGTAGTCTACAGGGCCTGTTTTCTACCAGTACAATGCTACCAACATAATGCAGGGGTAATGTTTTCGAATATCCTGAATTACGGTAATTATAACTGGCCTACTAATTTCTATGTATGTAAAATAAACAAGAAGTACTAAAAATTTATTTGTGTAACAATGTCTCTTATTTAATTATGATAGACAAAAAGAAACAAAAGAAAGCCAAAAAGAGTGCTAGAATGTTTTATAGAGAAAAATTGCCAGTAAAAAATTACTCGGCAGTATTAAAATGAGATTGAATTTGGTTACTACCTTGCATCTAGTATTCTCACTAGCGATTAAATGGTTCATTTAACATGATGTGTTTCATTTCATTTGTGTAAATTGAAATGGATTAACCATTTTCAGATCAGTATAGGTAGTTATTTATTGCCAGGCGACTGCAGATCGCATGAGTAATTTTGAGCAACGCCGGGGAGGGTTGCCACTTGGGTGGCTGACCGCTTGTTCCAAATTGTTATCTTTAATCTCATCGGAAACCAGGTAAATTATAAATATCTGACAAGCTAGTCGGCCAGTACCGTATCTACCCTAATTAGCATTACAGCAGTGTGGCAGAGTATGCTCCATACTTCACGTAATTGTTGGGTCCAGACACAACAGTGGGGTCTAAGTTTTCTGTTATAAGGTAGTTACGACTAATCGCTGTTTAAGTTTGGCACCAGGATTACTGTTCATTCACCCCTACGCCTACATACACAAACTAACAATTTGTTATACCTACTACAACTTAACCTCCTATAAATATTACAACTCATAATAATTCTGGTGTTGCACATGTCCATAAGCGAAAGTGACCACTTACCATGAGTAGGCCCGCCTCTGCCTACTTTTAATTTGCCGTCAGGTTAATTTTATAAAAACAAAATCACTAGTTCCAACTTCAATAATTTTGAGCTTGCAATCTCTGCACAAAATGCTTATTACTTTTTATCCAACACTTTACAATGTTGCGTAAACTATATAGCCACTTCAAATGAAATAAAATTCTAGTTTCTGCACGCGGACAAAAAAAGAAAACTGATTACCATCTGACTGCCCCTGATTCTAAATAGTATCTGAAAAAAATTCTTTTCATGAAAGTTAATGAGCAGAATTTTAACGTTCTGTAATTATATTTAAGACTATCGTTTTTCTAAAATCAACAATCGTCGAGCAAACAATGCCTTTTAGTTTAGTTTAAACTAGGTATTAATTTTATTGCAAACATTTGTTTCGGTACTAACAAGTTCAATATCCTTAATACAAAAACCTTTAAATAGAGCAGCGTCGAGGAAATGTATTTATATATGTCCCGATTTTTTTGTAAACGGGAACTGTAAGTAGATCGTGTTCATGACCACAATTTGTGTTATAATGTAATTGGAACTGATGTTTAAGTACAACAAACAGCCCAATAGTATTTCCAGTACATCTGTTTACAATATTCTTGGCTGTGATGTCAATGAGTTTTGGCAAATCTATTTCCAAATTACGAGAACACTGAACCATCAAAGTTAATGGAACCACTGAACACGTAAAAGTTAATACAGGGAAATCTAAATGGGTGGAGCAGGTACCTTGAATTTTCAGACATTTAGTAACACAGGCCACCTTCTATGAACAATAAGTTTAGCTTGTCAGTGTACATGACACATCTCCAAGGTAACAGTCACCTTATATAATTTTACTGTTACCTTTGTTTTCCAGGTAGTAGCCTAAATAAAGCTCAAGATGTTATTTACATACACAATAATTTATTGTTTCTTACAATTTAGTGAAGCTAAAATACATCTTGTCGATTGATTACAATTTAAAAGCTTTTTTTGTTTTCTAATCTCTCCCTGTGTTAAATCAAATGAATAAAAGCTTCTTTCTGCAGTCACCAGTAACACACCATGTTTTGCCACTCGGGCTTCGACACATAAATGATCATGTTTGTATGATAATGTAACACTAAGGAAAAAGGGATTGGTCAATGTGGATAGGATTTTGCGGAAATCACAACGCAGGTATCCTTACAACCACAATATATATTAGATAAAATTATAATATAAAGATCGCCATATTGAAAAAAAGTCTAGATTAATCGTAACTTATTATCTTATGAGATACACTGTAATTTATACTGAAACTTGTAAACTATTGGAGCGTTTTTAATAAAAGCAAAATATTGTGGATGAAAGAAAACTGACCCCTTCAATCTATGTCAGTCTGTTCTGTAGCACGCTACATTCACCAACTTAAAAAGAAGTTGTTTTACTAGTAAAAAAAAATTAACACTCACTCAACTCCATCAACAAGCTCATTTCGTAATACATTTACTTACATTACCCAGCATGTTCTCAACACATGAGCTTTACTTGCATTTCATCAACAAAATTATATGTGAACAAATGTGATAAATAAGGAACGCTCCACTTCCTAAACATATGGCTATTGTACAGTTTCACAATGCAATTTAGATCTAGTTAAAGTACAAATTCTTTAGGAATTACATAAATTCAAATGATGTAAATTTAACTAATGTTTAAACTAAATTGAGTGTATGCAATATGACATCTACCAACACATCAATGTTAACAGAAAACAATTTTTCCCTTATAGAAAATGTTTCTTATACATTACATAAACAGAAAGTATTGGCAAAATGTATACAATTACTTGGATGCAACAATCGCAGTTAAAATTACAAATGATCAATACTAGGCAGATTCTAAAGTGACCATGAGAATATTTTACACAGATTTCAATAAATTTTAATTGCTGAAGAGGATCTGGAGTACAGGGACCGGGGAGCAGGAACAGAGGGAGGAGCCCAGGCTGTGGCGATGTGTGTGTATATGTTTTGCTGTGTCACAATTGACTCATCACATGGCATACTTCCTTGTCCACTCTCGGGCTAGTTCATTGTACTTTTCTCTGTCAGTTTTATAGATCCTAGCAATTTCTGGCACCAAGGGATCATCTGGGTTCGGATCGCATAACAGTGAGCAGATTGAAAGCAACACTGCAATAAAAAGAAAATTATGCATAACCCACCGTAGAAAACAAAACTTATAATATATTTAAAATAAACAACACTTTCTTACCTTTAGATATAGTCAGTGCAGGAGACCACTGTGCACGCAGGATATCAAGACAGATTGAACCATTACTGTTTATATTAGGGTGGTAGATACGCGTTGTGAATGCAACTTTTGGTGGTTTAAATGGATAATCTGTAGGGAAATGTATAGTCAAGAAGAATACACCACCTTGGTAGGGACTGTCGACCTGAAATTTATCGAACAAAACATTTAATTCATTGCTCTTGTGTTACTATTAGTGTTTTCTAGAATTATATACATCTTGAGTTTATCAAAATTAAACACAAATGTTTTTTGGAATATCAAAAAGATACAGAACAAATTAAACAGACTAAATAAATTACTTACTGGACCCATTATTGTGGCTTGCCAGTGAAAGACTGCAAGATAAAAAAATAAATTTTTAAACATAAATAATTACAACACTACTTTCAAATAATGTGCAAATCAAAACAGAGACAAAGAAAAGTCTATGTAAACTATCCTGTTTTATTTTACAAATTATTCATCTTCTAATAATGACAAAAATATAACTGCAGTGACTCAATATATTTGTAAAATATCAATAAATGTTAGTCATAACTCTTGATTTCCCCAATTTATCGAAATATTTATATGAATCATATGATTTTACTAAAATAACCAATTATGCTTCGTCTTCAGTAACCCTATATACATTCACTTTAAATATCATCCAAAACACAAAATCATAGATATGAAAAAGGTTAGATCAAGTATAAAATGCATTATTTATTATAATGCGATCGAATGAGTCACAGCAGTGCAGCAGATGAGTACTTACGATCTTCTCCATGTGGACCTGCCGAACATTGTGCTGGAGGGTCTCTGCCCAGGTCTTGTAATTCCTGCACAATTACACAAAACCATCTATGTACAAGAATACAGGAAATACAATACCAAGATAAGTTAAACACGTCAAACACATCATCACTAACAAAAACGCACGGGCGTCAACGTAATTCTGCTACGTTTACCACCTAAGTAGAAAATATTACATTTATCATTCCACCAAAACCTCAATCCTGCGAATAGGACCTTTTTACGTCATGGATAATGACAAGAAAACCTCAAAATTGGCACATAATTCCGACATTTTATGTACGCCGTGTGCATAAAATTGTCAACTACATGGACCAGTAAAACACCGTTATACATAGTGTATAAACCCTATTAATCGTAATACAATTATTATTAAATACAATCACACGTAAAGAATTATCCAGAAGAAATTTCGATAATGGGTATTCACAATGACGAAACATTCACTACGAAGTCTGTTACAAATTTTATAACAATTCATTTTAGAAACTATTGAATCAATAAAATAAAAATCTGAAATGTAATACGTACCCTATTAATTCGTTTTAACGCCATTTGATTACAATATGATGAATTAACTGGCTTTCAACTAGACAACGAAACTGTGAGCCAAGGACCTTTGATTAGAGATTGCAAGATGGCTCCCGTCTAAACGCAAAAGTACCACATAAGTCGTTTTATGCAGTAATATTCAAATAATAACTATTAAATCAAAACTTCATAGATTATAATATAAAATAATAGTAACGAATATTAAGAAACAATAAGGATTGCAGCAGAGCTCAGGTTTTAACTAAATTAACACTCGCGACGAATGGAGAACAGCAAACAGGAAAATCGACCATTTACAAAGAGCGTTCAAGATAACTTTTCTTTTTTTAGGATAAGTAACTTATCAAATAAATGTTTTTATCCCATTTTCAAAAAGAAATGATAATCATATTTTGTTTCATATTATTTTTTACCAGTAATGAGTACAATTATGATTATATTATGTAAAAATAAACTTTATTCTCACATAACAGTTAAATCTTAAATTACATTCAAAATAACTTGAATAAGTCGGTCAGTACATGGCAAGACTACAATTCTCGGATGTGACGTACACTCTTAAGAATTCTGGGCGCTATTTTTGGATAGCAAAGTAGGTAGGTAGAGTTATTTTCAAACACATTTTTGCAATTCGAAACTTTTCCAGGTGCGAACATTAAAATGTTCCTATATATTGAAGGATAGTCTTCAATTCGTAATAACGTTAACAATTATAATTTTGCACTGACTTACTTGACTTCAACTTATAACTAGATCAACTTTAATTCCATTTCCGTGAATTAATCCTTCATTTATTAATATTTAAGTAAGGATAGACCATTCTTAAAATTCTTCTGTAAATAAATTTCTTTTTGAATATAAAAAATAATAGAAAAAGTTATTACATTTAAAAGGAGATTTTAAAATTTGAAAAATTCACGTAGGTCATAAAATTACGCTTATAATATAAAAACACATACAAGATTACTATTTCTGATTTATTACTATTTAGTATTAACAGTATAATCTAGTAATCAAATGAAATGGAAATATTTATTGCTTTCAATGTGATAAATAATGCATAATTTGACTACCGGCAATAATCGTTAGGTTGTATCAACCAAGTCTTAAAAAGGACCATGTTTTCTAATTTATTTCTGAATGGGTAATATTATTATGTCCTATTTGTACCAGTTCTGAAACGGTTTTAGTCATTTTAAATTTAATTAAAGCATTTTTTGCCAACGGCCTTCTATAATTATATTTACCTGAGTAAATGTCATAATGATAGCACGTGGCTTCCAAATATTTATGGAGCATTTAATCCATACAAAGCATAGAAACATTTGTCAAAGTGTCTAAATTGTAAAAACGATTCGAAATATACAATTTCATTGGCGTTCCGTTTATAAATATTAAAAATATGTTGATATTAGAAAGGGGACGATTTATAAACCTTCAGATTTAGTTATCCCTTCTGTTACACTAAGAACGTATATCTAAATAAAAAACTAAATTTGTATACTTTAAAATAATATTAAGTAACTATATGGATATCTTATTATATTATAATTCAAACGTATCTACTAGACATGTAGATATTCATAGTATTTTATTTTACACAATTTTTGTTTAAGTTTTAACAGCCCTTAAAAAGAGAATGCTTAAGTCTTTATCATCTATTAGAAAATAAAAAACTAACTGAATGTAACCCACGAAACAAAAAGTCAATTTTGACGTATCGATAGAGATGCGTATTTTCATATACTGTATTGTTATTGAATCGTAACTAAATGACAGAAATCGTAATCGATATGACAGTAAATTTTAAAATAAGCTTTATTATTTTCATTATCTTTTTTGATAAAACGTTACATTTAACTTTGTTTTAAAACAAACTACAATTACTCTGGTTGACCGACAAAGAATGCCTCTACACATCAGTTCCGCCCATTGTAAATTAATGCTATGAATAGTATATTATTAGTAAGTAAATAATTGCATCTAATATTAATGTCATAAATGTTCTCATGTGGAATAAGAAATATTAGTTAAAATTGTGTTATATTAAATGCTATCGAGTGATATTCACGTTAATTAAAAATCTCATTTTTAGAACCTTAAAAGGTGTTTTCTTAATTTTTTCATTGTTGTAAAGAATTTATAATGACATACGAAATTACTTAGAATTTAAGGTGTATTATTATACATATTTGAAATGCAGTCAAATTTTATTATTAACTCTTAGCTGGTATTGGGTCCAAATTGACCCCAACAGCTTATATTTCATATCATAACTTTGCAGTCTGCGCACCTACATTCCCGCCCGCTTAGCTAATCTCATTACGTCGTGAGGTGCGGCAGGTGACGAACGCGCGTGGCTCTACTATTGTCAGGGAAGGAGGTATGTACGTTTTGGGGTCCAAAATTACCCCCAATACCAGAAGTGTGTTTTTTGTAATAAGAGTTATTTTGTAACTTTTTATTATTTTTTCAGTTTACAAACAGTGATGTTACGAACGACGACAACCTAAGATTATGTTAAATATAATATGAATACGTGATATAAAAATGTAATGTAAATAAAGCTCCTAATTCCGAAAAAAGTGGCCGAAAGAGAGGAATATTTATGTGATCACAAGCAGGACGTCAAATGTTCAAAAAAATGTACTAAATGCCTTCATTAAATATGTAAAGAACATACTGCCATATCCATGACTTGTACCAAATGTTAAACTTTTTGAGGTATAATTTCTAGTTTTTTTAGAGGTTTTGTTTTTGTTTGTCATTTTTTTTGTTCTTAATTATTTGAAAAGAAGTTCCTTATTTTCGTTAAATTGATTTTATAAAAAAACCTATAGAAATATAGTTGTGTATGTAATTTTTTAATTTTTATATAAAAAAAGGTATTTAAAGTTATATCTTAAATAAAATTATGAAGCTAGATGATGCTAGCTATTTTAAAAAATAATGTGATCTCTAAGTAAAATGTGCCAAAAAACTTAACTGTTGATTACTTTATAAGTTCTATTTTCTTAAATAAAACAAAATTAAATATTTATATTTGTTTCTTTTCAGAACCATGCCTATTTTATTATAGGGGATCACTTCGGACCCCCTATACCAGTTACATTCCTTTTTGAGCGATACCAGCTAAGGGTTAAGGTGAATACAGGAGAAGGGCATAGGACATCGGCCAATAGCGGCTGAGAAAATAAAAATGGCGATCCGACCAGGAATGAAACAGCGATACAGTTCTCAGAACTACTTGCATTGTTCGAAAACACATCTGGGAATATGGCTATAGTCATTAATATTGTTTTTTTGTAACTATTATTTCATTAGCTGTATTATTGTTATACGGTATGGCCTGCAGATGTTTTTAAAATAAAGTTCCACCAGGTTTCCATACAATTTTTTTCCACCACGATGGATCAAAGATCATGTTGCATGTTGTGTAATTAAAATTTTGCCTAAATTGATAAATGCTTAATTCTTATCTTACTAATAATTTGAACTGAAAAACTTTTAAAATAACGATAACATATGTTTTACTATCTGTATTAAATTAAATAGACTTAAAATTGTAAAATTTCCAATATCAGGATTCATGGTACCAAGATTTTAAAAAAAACCTTTTAAAAATTCGTAACTTCAAAACTATAAGGCCTAGGCCAATAAAATGTTGTGTTTGACCTAGACGGAGACCCGTCTATCACCCACATCCCGTTGGTCTACTACTTACCGGACACCCTGTATATACCCGATTTGCTCACAAAACGATTCATTCCTTTGAACACTGGAAACAAATAACGATCTATTGAGATATCCGAGAAGCTATACCGCAAGGCCTGATGATTTTAAACCTGCTTTTTTGGTCTTTGCCGCAATATACATCCAATGATGTTACCGACATTCGGCCTGTTTTGCTTCTTCAGAAATTAATTGTCTTTATTGACTCATTTGTTATTGGTATCAATGGGATTATAAATATTGACAGTACATTATTTGGAAAAATCGTAATAAACTTATCATGCTTACCGTTATCTTAAGCTAATGGTAATATAATATTTCAAAAAATCTTATCTGTCTGGAGATTTGTCTGTGTTTTATGTAAGTATGTCTATAAGGAAATATCATTTCATATTCTCCAATGCTTGTTACAGATTAATTTCTTATTACAGAAGATGACGCGATGGTTTGGATAATTAGAAAATCGGTCAGTAGTCCTTCATTCGCTCTATGTTCATCCGTCTCAATCGAAATAGTGGAATCGCGCTTACCAATCTCCTCTGGATCAATTACAAATAACTGCTTAGCAGAATACTTAATAATATGACGGTGGATGTTACGGACAGCGGCAGCATAGCAGAAGGTAATTTATAAATTGTATCGATCAAGAATAATTTTGTAATACTTTAAGATTTTAAATATATTAAGGTTAGAAACAGGCTAACCTATGAGTCAGAATAAAGCAGGTACATTATAGTTTATACATTGTAGGTTAGAGTGAGATAGACTTATAAGTTACAAAGAGATGCCAGGTAGTGCCGTGTGCAAAATATAAACGCACGGGATTGGTTGAACGGCCTACCTGCTAACTCAACCCTGTATCTATTGTGACACCTTAATTTAGTACTTAAGCTACCATTGGGGAATAAAATTGTCATTCGGTTTCGGATTCGGATTCATTAATTTGGTCTTTCGGTATTCAGCCTTCGATCGCTGTAAGGAACACAAGTGAATAAACAGAATAAAGAAGATCTAAAGAATTTTATTCGCATTGCTATGGTGGATAAAACCATGGAACCTATGGAACGAACAATCAACGACTAACAGTGGATATTATAATTATTTATCGAGATTGTGAACGCGGAATCCGCTAGCGTACATAGTTCTAACGTTTTTCGGTTTGACAATAATTACGAAGCCACTGTTCACTGTCTCTAACTGCATCAAACAAGCTTTAGCCATGAAATTCTGCATATCATTCGACTTCGACCACAGTTAGTACCTAAAGTGCATTTTTCCTAGTAGTTAATAGCGAAAATGTATTTTTTCCTGGTAGCTAGTACCCAAAATTAGACATTTCGCGTTAAATAATGACCACGAAGCGGCCGACAACTGGTAAACTCTACTTTATATATCCTCCAAATACACTTGCATTTTGCTCCTAGCGTGTGGAAGTCAACCCCTATAATAATAATAAAGCTTTAATTTAAATCCACACAACATGCAATACAAACAGAATAGTAAAATAATAATAGTGCCAAAAAAAATCAGTTAAGTAACAATATATTACAAATCAATTTTTCCCATCATTATGTTGTATGGACCCCATTTGAGTAAAAGCCTCCTCCAAAGATTTCCACCTTTTTCTATCTTTGGTTATTTCAAGCCATCTATGATCCGCCGTCTTTGTAATCTCGTCCGCCTATCTGGCACAAGGCCTGCCTCTCGCTCGGGTACTTCGTGGTCCCGTCCATTTAGTGATATAGTCCACCTATTATCACCGTACCTCGAAGCGTGACCTGTCCAACTCCACTTTCTTTGGAGAGAATAAGTAAGTGCATGTGTTACTCTAGTTCATTTGCGGAAGGCTATATTTCTTATTTTGTCTTTTAATTTGATACCTAGGTAACTCCACTCCATTCTTCTTTGAGTGGCCTGATTTTTTTCCTAGCAAACAGATTTCCTTTAGCAAAGAAAGAAACACTGAAGAAGTTTATCGTAGAGCAGCAATCATCTAAAAAAATACTAGGCTCATAAGGTGATATTGAAATCACAGCTCCCCCTACCATCCAAGAAGATAGTCATGGACTCTGAGATTTTACCATGCCTCATCTATGGCTGCCAAACCTGGACATTCGACCTCAAGACTAGGTCAACCCCTATAATAAAAATAATCCATATTAACATTACAAATGTGAAAGTTAGTCTCGTCTGTTACGCTTTCATGACCAAACTGCTGGGCCTTTTGTGATAAAATTTTATATGAAGATAGTTTGAAGCCTAGGGAGGAACATGGGCTACTTATTTTTCAATAAGCAACCCCTATAGCGATGAAGGGAGGGCAGTAAAATACTATGAAACTACATTTTCATTAACAGTGTCTGCGCCTGTTGTGTTGAAGCTTAATACGGAGATAGTTTGGACCTTTGAAAAGGATACAAGTATTTAAAAAAAATTCAATCCTTAATGTTGTTATTTTATTTTAACACAGAGAAGTCACAGAAAATCAACCACAAAAGTGATTAAACGGGGGTTGTAATATTATATAAAAAAGAGTTTCAGTTAAAGTTCTTTTTTTTATATAAATGAAACCTAGCAAAGAGGCAGACGGGCTACCTGATGGAAAGCGGTCACCGTCGCCTATGGACATGTGCAACACCAGAGGAATTGCCAATGCCTTGTCGGCTTTGAAGGAGAGCTTTTTTCACGCCTTTCTTAAAGAACCCCATGTCATAGCGGTCCGGAAATACCACAGAAGGAAGCTCAGTCCACATCTTGCACACTCGTGGCAAAAACGAGCGCGTGAATTAGAAGCTGATATAGAATGGATATGGAAATGTATAACCTGGAATATACGAGCTTCTAGCTAATATCTCCACTGTCTGTAGACAATTGACAAAGATATCTACATACATATTGATTTAGAGATTTCCGCTACCGAACACAGTACAAACAAGCGCATTCGTAGCTATAACATTTACCCTGAGTAGAAATCGTATTCAGAACCCCCAACTGGAACAGGACAAGCAAATGGACGCATTATCACCATCGACACAAAAATAAAACACATTTCATTTAAAAAAAACTTCTCCGCACGGCAGTTGTTAGGGAAAATGGTGATAAACTGTATGCAAACCAAATATAGAACGGTGACACATAAAACCACTGATGTCATTTATATCATGGGGGAAAACCGGAGAATTGTTTATCGGTAACACTAGTGACCCGACCCAGGTTCGCGCGAAGTTACTAGATTATCGATTAGGCAAAGTGGCGGAAGTAGAAATAGTGTTATAACATTCCTACGAACATTATTATTAAAAAAAAACTACAAAGCAGTGTACTACACTCCTCTGCCTACCTCTTCGGGGATTAAAGGCGTGATGTTACGTTTTACATAGTATTAATCGGTGATAGACCCGCACGAGTGAAACTGTTAGTAGCATTAGAACGTTAGGTTAGGTTAATATGAACGGAGTTAGAAATAACAATGAATACTGGGTTCAAATCCCGGGTAGACTACTATTGGATTTTTCTTAATTTAGAATTTCCAGTAGTGGCTCGGAGTCTGGATTTGAGCTCGGTTTAAGACAATAGACTCACCACCTATTCCATGTTGGGACGTAAACGTAACTGGTGGAACGTGGGAGTGTACTACACTCCCCTGCCTACCTCTTCGGGGTTTGCAGCCGTGATGATACGTTTTATTTAGTAATAATATCTGTCTCATTCGAAGCTGGTGGACGAACTGAAGGAAAAATGATGCCATACTGTGTGGTGCCAACAGTCAAGCGTGGTAGTAATTCTATTGTGGTCTGGGAATGCTTCTCGAGCCATGAATCTGCAGATTTGGTACGAGTCGAAGGAAAAATGAAAAAAGAGCACTATAAAAGAATACCACAGCGAAATGCCGTTCCGTCTGGTTTAGGATTAATTGAAAATGGATTTTTTCCAACAAGATCCAAAACATAATTTAAAATTATGCAGGGGTTTTTTAAAACATAAAGAAATAGAAAGGCCCGCTTCGAGCGCAGATCTTAACCTAATTGAGCTTTTGTGGGACGAGCTTTATAGAAATGTGCGCAGTTTTTGTCCCTCCTCACAAGAACACATGTGGAATATCTTACAAGAAAGCTGTAAAAATATTTCACAAGATACAATTGACAAATTGATTGCTCGTACGCCGAAATTCTAGTGAATAAAGTTATAAATTGCAAGGGAGGGTTTGTGACGAAAAATGTGTTTAAAATATAAACGGCATTTTAACGTAAATGGTTGATATATATTTTTTTTTATTTATTTATGTACACACACAAACAACAAAGTATTATGGACATGAGCAGTTGTACAAGAGCACCACTTATTCCATATTGAATTATCTTCCACTAGGCCCGCTGGTGGAAGATTTGTTTAGTAAGGCTAACCTAGTGCATTCATTTTCAAAAGAAACAATACATTTAT
>DWEG01000083.1:0-14110 GCA_018245845.1 Apyrrothrix hygieia | reverse complement strand
TCCGTCGCAGTCTACGGCTAAAGTAAGGGCTGGTGTCAGCCTCCCTGCCGTGGCAGGGAGGTGTGTGCCTAGAGTGTTTAAGCAAACCTGTATTGATGCTATATATAGTGTTTTAATTCTCTCTCTGTCCATCCTTATCTCTTTCTCTCGCTCCCCCGCTCCGTCCGTAACTGTTTCATCATTTCTTTTTCAAAATAAAGTGTTATACACCGATAAAAGTGTTCGTTTAAAATATATTGAAATGTAACATATGCATGAACTTGTAAATAAAATCAATGAGGAATATAAATTAAAATGTGTTGCCATTATAAAAAATATATCCTCCATAGCATTCGCACGATCGCTTTTGTCAATATCCACGTTTGTGATTTATACCTGAGAATAGAAGAAAACATCCATGAACAAGCTGCGCCAATGCTTGATCGGAAGTAAAAGTATATTACCAATACTTAGGTATACCTGAAATTACATGTGCAGTGTGGTTCAAACTCATCATCATCATCATCATTGTCAACACCATCATCATCATCACCATCATCGTCATCGTCATCATCGTCATCATGTGTGTGATTTTGGTAGACTTCAGACACAAAGAAAACTATGTATACAATACATATGTTGGTACTGATTGGACAACGTAATACAACATGTTGTCATTATAGTTAACACCCACGCAACCAGCTGCATTGTGATCTAAGGTGGCGATTTCCAAACACGCTACTGATTCACCTCACACATATCATAATGAGTCAGTTTTGCATAACACCTTTTAAAAATCATTCTCTGTGTAAAAACCTATACGGACTCAGGGTCAACTACATTTCGAAATAGTCGACCGATCCCTGTGTCATTATTAACTAAATTAACAAATGTTAATATTGTTCTTTTTATCATCAATTCATACAAAATATATATATGTCATATTTTTTATATCATAACTTACTCAATATAAAACAATACACGTAACTGAAACGCAACATCGCGCCTGTAATACCCGAAGAGGTAAGCAGAGGAGTGTAGTACACTCCCACGCTTGTTACGTGTACGTAACGGCACAAAAATTGAGATTCCAAACCACTATTGGAAATTTCTGTTAGAAGATCTAAGTTAGAAAAATCCAAGAGCACCGGACCCAGGATTGGAACCCAGGTCCTCTTGATCAGCAGTCGCGCTTGTAGCTACATGTACACACTAAATAAATGTTCAACTAGCGCTGCATAATACTATCGTATTTCAGAAATTTAAAAACGAATAAGTGTATGTACAGACCAAATTACACACAAATAAATAATTTTCTTGGAATTCTAACGACACGTGAAGGATTTCTTTATTGTACTAAATATTGTACAGCCAGCAGCCAACAGAACCTCGAGGCTTTTATTAATATACCAACAAACTTGACCTTAATGAGTTAACGACTAATATGAATTCACACAAATAATGTTGTCCGCGTAATCAGTAAAAACTTAATTCTAAATATCATAAAACTCTGGCTTTGCTCAGTATTAACATATATAAATATCAAGCCACGAGACTGACCTCAACTTGAACTTAAACCTAACAGTCCATATGATTTAAACTATAATCCCTATACCAAACTAACCACCATGAGCCTATCTCAAGTCATGCTGGAGACCAAAGAGGGATTTTGTGCTTAATCCCTATGCTGGGCATGCGGGTTAGGGATCGCAGGGCATCGCTTTCCGCATCGCCTACGCTGCAGCCGCTGATTGTATGATAACAACACAAAAAATAAAATACTGATCTTACTAAATCCTTTTATCTAATAATATATCATATATAAATTTATACTTTATTTTAGATTAAGGTTACAGAAGAGGAAAGAAATAGCCTGAGCCCCTAACACCTCTGTTGCATATAGCAAAAATATATTTCATCTAACTCTGGATCACATGGTTAAAACTAACCGAACAAGCTACAATTAAAATCAAACACGGTATGCAACACGTTAACAGAGGTTTAATAAAACTCATGCGAAATTGTAGACTACATGTTAATTGATCTAATTGTTTGATATTCACGGTTCTGGATATGCATTTTGAATTATAAAAGGTGTAGATGAGTATTTGGTCTTAGCATAACAAAATGATGAATGTATTAAGAGGGTAATGAATACAGAATAAGCACGCCAGGACTGCGAGCATAGTAACATTTGGCAATCGGTGCTCTCTGCCTACCCCGTAACAGACTTGGCGTGATGATATAATTAATATTGTATAAGTGTATGAAGAGAGTGACAAATATAGGTCTGTAAGGATAAAGATATTTGACACTCGTTTCTGTGGGCTAACATTTGTGTGACCATGAATATTTCTATGTGAGGTATCTATTTAGATGTGTGTACGTGCATGCGGGCGTGCGGGCGTGCGTGGATGTGTGCGAGCGTGCGTGCGTGCTTGCGTGGATGTTTGCGTGCGTGCGTGGATGTGTGCGTGCGTGCGTGCGTGCGAACGTACGTGCGTACGTGTGTGCGTGCGTGCGTGCGTGTGAGTGTGTGTGTGTGTGTCCTATCATCTGTATAGTCACTACAGCACAGGCTGTATTTTATTTCCGATGAGATTACTCAACAAGTTGGCCCAACATATTAGTAACATTGTTATTGACGAACTCTAAGGTGTGCAGATCTCGTCAAGATGATCTCTTTCCCCGTTTCAACAAGTGATATTTAATCTTCTAACACATTATTTTCTAAAGAAATGACTGCAAGGATTTGAACCCAAGACCCCCCCAAGTCAGTTGCTCGATTCTAAGCCACTAGCATCACAGCTAACAGAGGCCATGTAAACTCATATAAATGACATTAGAAAGAAAAGGTGTCCATGACTTATCAGAACAAGTACTATACATAGGGTAACAAGCTAACCAATTTTTGCAGATGTTTATTATGACGCAAGAAATACGCCATTAAGTACCGTATACACCACATGTTTATCAGCTTTACCTGCTAACATTCTCATACATCACATCTTTACCGTTCTCGAAGGCACACACAGCATACTTATTTATCACGAGATAAGATTCAAAATTGATTGAATAACTTGCCAACATGAAATGCAACGCACATGCAACATTGTCAATTGTAACGTCTTTTACGTTTGAACGTGTGTAGGTACTATGGCGACCCAACCCCACATACCCGCATACGAAATGTCAAATCTGACAACTGTGCACTCCGACCCTTCCAGGTACTTACATCAATAATATTTCTATTCACTGACATTATTTTACTATTGAATGAGTAGCTTTAAATAATATTGTTAAGAAATATAAGGAAGGAATATATAAGGAATCCAGGTTCAAATCCCGGGTCGAGTACTATTGGATTTTTCTAAAAATTAGGATTTCTAATCGAAATCGAAAATATAAATTTTTCATAGCTCCAGTACCAACAATGATGTCCTCAGTGACGGTGTTCTCAACCTTTTTGCGTTTGCCCGCTCAGCTGACGAAACCTCTGACCCCTCGTCATTCCGTCCGACCCAATTCCGACCTCCAATTACTATAAAACTTAATTATATCGTTCATTCATTTGTTACGGAATTATTATTAATATTTTGTACTGTATACACTATGAAGTATAGATTTACACTTGTTCATTAGGTATTGACTGGTCCATCGATCTAGTGGTTTATGAACTTCTGACTGCTGAGCTGGTGGTCGTGGGTTCGAATTACGCGCAAGACAAATGTAAACAACTTATGATGTCGATATTAATACATATTTCAATGTATATCGTGTGCTTTATGACCCGTGTGGTCATCCTGATCACAGGGATCACGTGCCCGCGTGTGTTGTCCCAAATTACTAACCACACCATCCTGTTTGCGTGGTAGTCATTTACAGAAGATCTAATATTTAATCCAAATACGAGTATGTTCATTTATCACCTTATTTTGCTTAAATAGTTAAACTATTGGTCATTTCATTGATAATCAATAATTTGGTATTGTTTCTTTGAATAATTGAACCACGAAAAGTCATATGCAAGGAAGCGATTAAAAATATTTGAAGTACATAGTTGCTAAATGTAAAATTGATAAATTATACCAATTTAAGTTCTTATCAAAATACAAATACAGTGGAATGAAATAGTGTAAATACTATTATAATTTAAAATAGATAACATATGCTATATCAATGAAAGCTCACATTACATTATTGTAATAGCTTGGTATGCGACAAGCGTACACAAGCAAAACTAATTCATATTATCCATAATCTTAAAATATTAATCTAAAAGTATTCATTTCGAAAATTATATCTTTTGTTGATAAGATCATATTTTAATCAATACATTAGACAAATTCAAATTACAATGAATAGTAAACATCTACAGCTTCAATATTTGAACAACAAATTACTGACGTACGTATGTAACATCACGCCTGTAATTTCCGAAGAGGCAGGCAGAGTCCAGAACACTCCCATGTTCCACCAGTTATGTTTACGTCCCACTATGAAATAGGGGGTGAGCTTATTGACATACATCGGGCACAAATCCAGATAGCGAGCCATTACGAGGAATTTCAAGTTAGAAAATCCTAATAGCACCCGATCCGAGCATCGAATACTAGACCTCTCGATCAATAGTCGCGCATACAACCACTCGACCAACGAGATAGTCTGATTATAGAATACCTATCCAATTACAGTTAGACTAAGGTGGACATAAAAGGTTACATATGCGCATGAATATGTGCTTGTGTTAAGGAATGATATGTTAAATTAATGCGGTACTTTATGAAGTTGATTAAGGTAAATTTGCCTATTAAATTCATAAGTGTGAACTATAGATACACAAATCACTTATGAATGTCACAAACATCCGTTGAACTGATATTATACATCTTGAAGGCAACTTCCAAAGTCGATTTTTAGTTTAGTGTACAAGGTTAGATTAGTGTATAAGAAAGGTTAGTATTTTCAAAATTTCTCAAAGACATTAAATGCGTTGACCATCATTCGACACTAGATGACATCACCGGTTAAACGACATTTAAAGAAATGTTAAACCATATGACAATGTGTATATTTTAATATATTTAATCAACGAATCCATTTATTTTTCAATAAATCTTATGTAGCCTCTGTCAAATGTATCGAATAGTCTTATTAGCACATATTGTAAAATAATTGATATTTTTTTATATACAAATCTCACGCTATATATGCATACCCATATGTATTTACATATACCATATACCAGCTGGCTCTCGCAGGCTCTCACACATGATATGGTATAATAATACCTTGGGACATCTCCACACGCGGCCACCTTCTACTTATGCTCATCACATAAATATTTATTCTGCGTGGGAATCGAACCCACGACCCCCGGCGCAACAGTCAGGTTCACTAACAACTACACCAACAAACCAGTTGAGAATGTAATGTATAAGCACTTTATAAAACGTAACTTTATTACCCTTGATTATTATTATTACTTATCCTGAGGTCCTGGGTTCTAATTCCCGGTCGAGTACTATTGGATTTTCCTAACATAGAATTCTTAGTAGTGGTTCGAAGTCTAGACTTCTGTTCGGTGTATGACAATAGGGTCACCCCTTTTCCATGGTAGGACCCAAACGTAACTGGTGAAACGTGAGTGCACTGCACTTCTATGCCCATTTCTTTGAGGATTACAAGCGTGACGTTATGTTTACGATTTTTAAACATTGCAAATTGAAGTTTTTCCAAATAGAATTTCTAATCACTACTATATAATTTTTTAAGATTTTCTGTTAATGAAATCAATATAAGCAACTTGAAAACAAGACGCTGACGGAAACTCTGTTGCACAGTTACTTTACATTTAGTTATACTGTTGTCCCAGGGGTGGTAGTGGTGCAGATTCGATTCCCGCCCAATCCCCTTTGTCATATTTATGCCAGAACCAAACCTTTAAACGTGTCAACCAAAATTTTGTGGTCTCTACAGCCCATCACATACTAGATCTGTGCCACGTATCTGCCGGACTTCTAGAAAATTCCAATAGCAGATTGTGTACTATTATGTTGGAAGTCTTATTGACTTCGACTATCTGTCTATCTTAAATTTATACACACCCCTACTCAGCTCTACACAGCTCTACACCTCTACCTGTCACCCTTCTCTATCATATGTTCACTGGCTTGACAGCAAACTATCGCTTGTTAAGCAATAACGTCACTTAGTAGTTTTAATAGATTTGCCACACCATCAGTCTTGTTAGTTAATAATCGGTTATCCCTTGATGGCTATGCATAATATGTCTTTGAATTTCGCATACAACTAAATATTTCTGACTTAATAGCCATCACCAGCCATTAAACCTAAATAAAAAGTCATTTAAACACACGTTGATAGCTCTATTGACATTTTAATGGACGATCAATTCTTATCAAATTTTTGCAATTGCATCAAACTAAGGATTGCGCAACATACAATCTATCAAGCTAGACAAGCAACACGTACTCAATATGTTGAGTTCCAGTAATAAATCATATTGATCAGTGTAATGTATGTTTCAACTTTCTTATCAAACCGTCCGTACGTCTCTTTCCGGCAGATTTATTAGAATTTACGAGTAGGTAGATAAATATTTAGAAACAGTTTGTGTTTTCATTTTATTTATTATGTACACACTCTTTTCGACTACGAATTGTCGTACGAACAAACCTGTAGTACCAAAACGCAGACGCAAATATTTTTAAAATTTCACAAAACACTGGCAGTGTTAAATTTTTATCTAACGAATTAGACTTTTATATTACTCACATTATCACTATTTACATTTAATAAATATTATTAATGAACGAATGTACAAACCGTTTAAAAGGTATTATTCATTTAAAAGAGTATGTCAAAAATATATTTTGGATTTAGAGTTTCGTTTGTGTTAAAAACGAATGTCAATTTTATAATGTCAATGGTTACAAAATCTTATTTGAATTTAGAACCTTGTTTGTACTAAGAACGATTAAGACAATTGTACGATACGACTAAATTTCTAAAATTTTATTTCAAATGTGGAATTACGTTTACACTAAGAGCGAATAAGATAGTTTTCAACTATTTTTATGATTTTAAAATGTTGTTCGATTTTAGAATCTTGTTTATACTAAGAACGAGTAGGACAATTTTAATAAATATCTTAGGTATTAGTTGGTTTAGTTTGTGTTTCTGTTTTGACGTGACACGAAGCGCTCGCGGGTCAGACGCAATTGAAGACGTTATTGAATAATGTTTTACGCCAAATAGCTTGTGTGTTAGGACGTATTTATAATGGAGTCATATCTGAATTTAATGTTGTATAAAACATGAGTACTTAAATAAAAATGTTGTCAATCAAAATTTGTGTCGTTTATAAAACATACAATTTTTGTATTGATTTTTGCTTTGCCATGGATTATCAACAGTTTGGCAGTAATATAAATTATTATAAAGTCTTTTCATAATAAAGACAATATTATTATATTGTTGTCATTATATATTATTTAACATAACAATACCGTGATGACGTCGCAATCCGCCTCCAGTGTTTCAGTAACCACAACCGTCACAACCGTGAACGGTTTACTCCCACGAGTGTTTCATATTGTTTCTAATATTGCTAGTATTTCTGCACTTAATTCGCCGTAAATGTGTTACTATTCTCATTAGGAAACCTATGTTCAAGAATGGAACGATAAATGGGTTGATGATGATAACTTAAATATATTGTGTTAAAACTCCATTAAGACAAATCTTTATAACACGTATAAAGATGCGAGACATTGTATTAGTGATAAGGTCAGCCTTGTCTGGTAGATACGCAACTTGATACTAATATCCATAGCCTTTTAGAGAAGTACTACAGATCCGCATCGATTAATCATACCGCTGCCTTAAGCCAGTAACACACGATTTGAGCGAGATTCAAAACCCATTCAATAAAATTTGATTTTGAGGCTCCGCCGCGATCTTACTACCATCGGTCTGAGCTCACAATCAGGGAAATCCTTAGGTCCGAAACTAGTCGGATTATCCCGAAGGCACATGCATAAATTAAGTCGGTACAAATTTAATACGTATACGTTTAATACCAACGTTTTATTAGCAAAAATCTATTAAAACATAAATTGAAGACTGTAGTGAAGACTTTAAATATCGAAAGGAATTGATATCAAAAACTGCAGAATAAATATCATCAAAGCAATTGTAGTACATCCTGAATCATGTCTATCGATAGTTCCACATGCTGTTCTTTATTTACCCAAATTCCTAAATTATACAGAATAATCTTCCTCCCACAATTGTAAACGTAGATTGTCTACAGCCTTCCTCGCAATGGCGTGACTAGAAAGCAAAGTCACATAATCCACGTAGACAAACCCTCGGGTTGGTGACATACGTCATTTGTTGTTATATTACAAGCAGTGATAGCCTAGTGGTTGGAAATTCAGCCTATCACACCGGAGGTCCAGGTCTAAATTCTGGCGCGCACTTCTTTACAAAAAAATGCGAGTTTTAAGGTCAAATAACATTTGCCATAACGGTGAAGAAAACCATCGTGAATAAACTTGCACACTTCAGAGTTCGTAAAAATAAATGTTCTCTAAAGGCGTGTGATGTCTGCCCACCAGCACTTGGCCAGCGTGGTACCCTATGGATTTAACTCTCCAATTCTGAGAGGAGCCCCGTGTTCCAACAAACCTTATGCTCGTTTTTAAGATTAATATTCTTTGCTCTTATGTAACATCACGACTGTAATCCCTTATGTAAAACCTTATGCTCGTTTTTAAGATTAATATGCTTTGCTCTTATGTAACATTAGGACTGTAATCTCCGAAGAGTTACGTAAAGAAGTATAGTACACTCCCATGTTTAACCAGTTACGTTTAAGCCTCACGAATGAATAGTGGGTGAACCTGTTACCATACACCGGGCACAAATCCAGATTCCGAACCACTAATAGAAATTTTAAATAAAAGTTCTAGTTAGAAAAAGCCAATTAGTAGTACTCGACCCGGGCTGTGAACCCTCTACGGGATTTGCACCACCAGGGATTTGAACCAACGAGGCAATTATTTGCTTTTACGGTTTAAAAAATCTTAGCGAGAAAACCTAATCACCTTATAGTTCTGCATAATGTGCCTTAGGGCTTCTTATTATTAAAAGAGATCAGTATTCGCCAACATAACAATGAAGGGATTAATGATAATTACATCGAATTTTTTTTATGTGACATACATAACTATTTAGCTAAACCAAGGTTACCAGCCAATTCCGCAACAGTAATAAAACAATTAAATAGTTTTATACACTCACTCGTGTAATATTAAACCTTATGCTATGCTTTAGTTACACATCAAATGAGGTCTAGGTTAAAGCTTCCAACTTTAAATTTAGCGTAGATTTTGTTTGATATCTGGGCAAAGTTAGTAGTTAACTAATGTTTCCAAGTAATACTGGCAAATTTAATAATATATTTTGCATTTATAATAGCTACATTAATAAAACAAAATGTCCTTGGCCCGAAACGACAAAATTTTAACCGTGAAAAAAAAGATAATTTAAAAGTGACATTTCTATAAATTAACACCCACATTATATCAGATAACAATCGATCATCTGACTTTAAGTTCGGTAACTGACATCGATAACCACAAATCATCAGTTAAATTGTAAAAATCTGACCGTATACACACCACCTTATATAAGGCTGTGGTAATAGGGTACCTCAAAAATTCTTATACTTTTTCTATGAAACGAATGCAACACACGGAAATGTTATACGATGGTAAACGTATATAATCGTTTCCTAACAGTAATAACATATTTTTTAAATTACGTACTTTATTCCTTAGTATTTATTGCCTCATTGGTCGAGTGGTTGCAACGTGACCGCCGATCAACAGGTACTGTGTTCAAATCCCGGGTCGGGTACTATTAGATTTTTTAACTAGAATTTCTAGTTAAAATTTTTAGTAGTGGCCCGGAGTCCGGGTTTGTGTCCAGTGTATGGCAATAGATTCATCCCTTATTCTATTGTGGGGCGTAAACGTTACTGGTGAAACGGGGAAGTGTACAACACTGCTATGCCTCTTCGGGGATTTCGGGCGTGTAGTTAATTATTGTTACATGTTACTAAGTGTTACGAAAATAGACATTCTCATTGATCTCCTAAACTGCTAAGCAGATTTAAAATATATATTTTTGAAGATCCTGACAAAGTGTAAACTGGAAGTGGAACGACAGAAGGAACCCTTCTTTTCAGTGAAACGATAAATTAAGATACCGGTATTTTATATAACTTCTGTTGAGGATATAAAAAAATATTTTTGTAGAAGTAATAAACGAGCATGAATATTAAGTAATCACCTTCTCGTATGGATAAATATATTATTCCAGCCTGTATAAGAATTACACCCGTTACATTGCCTGCAACGTGGAACTCGCGAGTAGCAATGATAGTCACTGGACTCGAGATCAGGGCCAAAGGAGCCTAGGTTCGAATCGTAGCGCATATCTGTTAGTCGTGAGGAAACCTGGACACCTCAGTTCTCCACAATATTCCATAAAGCTTGTTTGGTCTGTTAACACGCTTTTGGCCAGCGTGGCCTATTATGGATTCAAACCTTTAGAGACCCGTATCCGACAATGAAACGATAAAAGAGTTCATGATGACCACGCGACAGGTACAACTTTTACATTCCAACCTACAGGCGAAATATTTTATGAAAGTACTTTTGAACACACTGACATAATAACGTGCAAGGCGTTGGAAACTAGCACCTTTTATATTACAAAATGTTCGGAAACAGATTAAACGTGTACCGAAAGAAAGTCCGCAATTCGGACCCAGATCTAAGGTTGCGTAACGATGCGTCAAGTAAATATAGGTGTATACTCTGAACGGTTGTATGGAGATGTATGTGAAAAGAGCCTTACCCACATAACTCGCCGTGAAAGCTTAACATTTGCACTTGACGGCGCATCCCAAATGCCACGCCGCCGCGCGTTTCAAAAGCCAGTGTCGCAAACCACCTGCTGCTAGGGTTACCATATTTTTTTATTAGCATCTAATTAAATTATATTATCAGACAATACAATCTATGGTCCATTGTAGTTCATGTTGAGAACCGCCCATTTTTTTTTCCGTCTATCAATCCATCAGCTTTTGGAAGTCCACTGCTGCACATATTCCTCCCCTAATCGGTGCCTGATCCTATACCAGATTCTAAGCCGTCCAATACCAACTGTGTAGCTATTATCTTAATTTCTTGTTTATTAAAGTGTACACACAAATTTAAGATTGCACAAATAACACTGCATCTTAATATCTATGACCTAACACAAGCGACTTCGGCAGTTGTCCACAACTTAGCAAGGTAATAATGTATACCATATCAATAATTGCGACTGTATACCTATACCATCATGCCTGTGTTTCCTTGAAAGGATAGACAGAGGAGTGTAGTACTTCCCCTTTTCACCAGTTATGTTATACATCCCATATAATAGGAGATGGAGTCTATGACCATAGACGGCGCACAAACCCGGACTCCAAGCTACTAATGGGATATTCAAGTTACAAAACCCAATAATACTTACCTACTGTACAGCTTTATTTGAATTTTAAAACGTGCCACCTCTACCATGGTAACCCTGGACGACCCACTGACACCAGTCTGTCTCCACAGCGTACAGAGATCTTATAATACACCTCATTTATATGTATATTCACAATCATTGCAGACATTTCTATGTTGTAAAATGTCCAATGACGAATCAGATGTTATTTTGGCATTCAGTTGTAGAAAAAGTGAAGCGTGAAGTATGCCAATCCACACTCGGCCAGCGTGGCAGACCAGGGGCCTTATGCTACTCATTCTGAAAAGAAACCTGTTGCCAACCGTAGAACTAGGAAAGGGTTATGTACTTATTATTCTCTTCCAGTCTAATTATTAACCGCAATAGTTGATTGCGCTGCACTTCATTCCTTATTTCGCTCTGTTAGGGATGGATTTCATAATGTAGTCCAAACAGCCCGTATCCTTTCCCAATTTTTAGCCACCCACAAAACGAATATTACCATTATAATTGCTTCAGTAGTTTTGACAAGAAAATGTTGTACAGTTAATTTAAGATATTACTAATGACGCTAATGACTACGATAGCAGGATAGATTGTTTATTCATTTCAAAGCTGACAATCTCACATGTACGAGGTTTATACTGAGATTTTCAAAGTTCGTATTTTATATCAGAATTGCAGCCATGCACGACACCTTGCAAAGACACGTCATACATGTTATAATACATGTGCTGTCTCGGAGAACTTAACTTGTATTTAAGTACAAATGTTGATGACATAAAAAGCTTTTACCATACTAGTGTTTGTAACTAGTCCAACGAAATATAACACTGGCTTGGGCGGGTCCCAAGGTATAGGTTAAAAATCTACATACTATGCAACATTAAAAATAAATAAGTACTACGATGCAGATTTTATTAGATAAACTCACAAAAAAACTCAAAAGTCAAAAAAGTAAAGGCTTGAAATTATGAAACTGAGTACCTCGAACGGGGAACCTGGTTGATTTATATACTGTAAAGTGGACTTTATACTATTCCTTTTTAAATTTAGACTACCGTTGTTTTAGAGCTGGGACTTAGTTTCATTTCTCAAAACCCAAACATGAACTATTAACTTTTTAACCTGGCGGCCTGTTAGTGCAATAAAAGAATTAGTGGCTTCGGCTGCTGATTTACAAGTTGTGGGTTCAATTCTCACCGAAGATAAAGATTTATTAATAAGTTTCACTGTTTATTATATCTAGGTCGCAAGCTATCTATAAAAATAATTAATAAATTTAACCATATGTATATTTCCACCTATCTGGTTACCATACAACTGTGGCTATGATTACTAAAGTTGCGTCAAATTCTAATATAAAATGTATATGTTCAAACTTAACATCACGCCTGTAATCTCCGAAGAGGCAGGCAGAGGAGTGTAGTGCACTCCCACGTTTCAGCAGTTACGTTTACGTCCCAATATGCAATAGGTGGTGAGTTTATTGCCATACACCGGGCACAAATCCAGACTCCGACCCACTACTAGATATAAGTTCAACATACTGATAAAATTCAGTATACATATAATTGTATCGCATTAAAATAAATATTAATACATACATTGCTACCAATACCAACAACGCATACATTTACATACCAAAATCGTATGGACATTGTATAAATTCCAGGCAACACATTTGTAAGTTAAGTAATCTGTAATACAATCAATTTAACCTCATTACAAGTCTGATAATACCTAAATAATGGGCGTTCAAACATTCATTATTTATCTCGAGAAGAATCTTTAATGTGCAACATGACGCGCGAGGTATTTATATACTCGTCAAGCAATTATTTACAAGAAATGTCATATCTTCAAGAATTTTTATAGTAAATTACTGAGAGTTTTACATTCGTTTTAAATATTGCCTTCGAACTAAATAAACATAAAAAAGATCGGTTTTTTCAGTAGGGTTTTTAACAATTGTCTCATAAATTTGTTTTGATTGTATAATCATAATTTGTTGTTTTATTATAAATTTATTGTTTAATTATGAAAGCATACATTATTAATACATACTGGACAGAAATTATTATTGGACATTCTTACTATATGACATATATGTATTTATGGACATATATATACATATATATAAGACTATTAGTGGCGGGTCACTTTTAATACACGTCATATTGTGAAACTCGATTCTTTGACCTTTCGCTACCCATCGCGCACACTTTTGATCTTTAACTTAATGAATGAATAATTTATTATATGGAGCAATTATACAATACATTTACAAGAAACAGAACAAAGAATATATCAAGAGTCACCACTCACCAGAAATGCGAGCTAATGACACAGTTACGTAATTATCATGACTGGTTTCAAACTTTAGGTTTTAAATAAAATCTAAGGCTTAATATCCCCGACTGTAACGGTGAAGGAAAACATTGTCAGGAAACTGCACAACTTAGTTTCTTATAATGTTTTCAAAGGCGTGTGAAGTCTGCCAACCCGCACTTGGCCAACGCGACATACTATGCCC
>DWEG01000082.1:0-14128 GCA_018245845.1 Apyrrothrix hygieia | reverse complement strand
TCCTTTGAAGTTACTTCATTTGGTGCTATTCTCTACTTCAAGAGACATATATGTACGTACATAAAAGAGTTCCCACATATCGCACAACTACCTACATCTCCCTAAATAGATACCTCTACCTCGCCTTAATATGCAGTTATACCGCATCTGCGTAACACCGCCTGCATATCCCGAATAGCTGCACATCTATCCCACAGGCACGCGAGGCACGCGTTGCTTCAGACGCCTGGACGCCATGACTTGTTGTATTATTGCTTCTATTAACGGCGTGTATGATACCGTTTATGCAGGTCTCGCTACCTATTCCAAGGGACTGATACCGTAACTGATTAAACGTGGGTGTACTACACTCCTCAGCCTCCTCCTTCCGGGATTACAGGCGTCATGTTATGTTATTTTATACCAGCTATGATACATTGTTCTATGTTAAATAACAACTTTATAATAAATATATAACAAAAAGCGCACTTAATGCCTAAGGATATCATCTGCCAGTAAATCCTGCGAGCATGATAAAAGTTTGTGGCGAATATAAAATTCATTATACAGCGTATCTAGTCATTTATACCAGGATTTGGCTTTACTGAAGTCTGGGTTTAATTATATTCGTCACCTACTTCTCGCGTTAATCGCTTTTACAGGTTACTGGGAGACAGTGGAAAGCTTAGCTAGACTCAGCAGCAAAGACGTATATACCGGGAATAGACAGAATCTTCGATTTGTGGTCTATTTTGCTGACGTTAAAGGCTATCCCATTCAACTGTTGTATTCCATTATACTCGTCATTTAAAGGATAATATTTTCAGTCACATTTAATTGTTATTATATCGTCACGACGGGTTTTTGCTATAGACTGTGGAAAGTGGAATTCGCTGCCGGCATTTAATTTTCCCGATTCATACAACCTGGAGTTATTCAAGACAAGAGAGAATAGGCACTTCCTAGGCAAGCGTGCTACATCCTAGGCTGCATCCTGCTTTCCATCAAGTGGGATAGCAGTCAAACGCGGGCCTATAGTTAAATGAAAAAAAGAAAGGTTCCCAATACGGTAGGCAGAAAGCACAGACTGCCAAGTACATCTATCCATACATAAGTGTTAATAGTTAATCATCTACTAAGCAGATTAAGTAACATCATTAGTAATTAATAATACCTTAAGATTAAGTTGTAACTTGAGTGCACCTGTCTACAATTCTAGTTTGAAGAATTGTTAGCATGTATATATAATCTTGGAGTAATTACGTACAGTGCATACCTCGCTTGCACGGCTGCATTTCCCAAATACAGGTGAATCGATCCCAAAGGCACGCGCGGCGTCTCCGCCCCGGCGCCAGGAACCAATGCCATACTATTGTATCACTAATCAGCTATAATAAATGATTATGTAAGAATGTATGCCTCGTTGGTGGAATGCTTGGAAGCCCGACTGACGATGGAAAGTTTCTGGGTTCGATCCTCAGATCGGGCCAAATATTTATTAGGTGTTAACTTAAAATACCCAGGACTTGCCAACAGTTTCACCCCCTACTCTATGGTGGGACGTAACCGTAACGTAAACGTAACGTAAAACGTTACACTTAAACGTGGGAGTGTACACTCCTCTGCATACTCTGAATATTGCGTTGTAGAATACAATATATAAAACTTTTAGCTTTCTGCATTTCTTCTCTTTAGGTGTAAACAATAGTTGTATCAAAGTATGTAAGAGGAATTAATAAAAAATTCAGTTCAAATACCTTATTCCTAGATGTAATAGCATACCGCAAGCGAGGAATTCGCATCAGGCTTACATTGTTTGGTTAATTATGGCCCTAATCGCTGACATCTCTAGTTTATGATTAGTAAATACGTGCCAATTACGGGGCTGAGGTAATTAATTATACTTAAGACCTAAGCCCGTTCAGTAACCACATTCTATTACGATGTTGAGAGCAATACCAAATGAATCATAATAACAATCTTCGTCAAACATTAGAAGATGCTGATGTAATTTTGAATGTACATATATCTGTATATTATTGATAGATGGGCCACTGGTTAGTGAAGCTAACTACTGAGCCAGCGGTCGCGGAATCCATTCCCACCCAGAACCAAACATTGGTGTAACGAGTTCAAAGTTCTGTTTTATGACTGGGTGTAAAAAATGTTTCTTCATATGTATGTACACATGTAGTTTATCAGCCGTGTGAATATTATAAAACAGCCTTTATGACGCTTATTTTGGAATTAGATGGTCGTGTGTGGACATGTCCCAAGAAGTTATGACACGAACTAATGTAGTTATGGGTATTACAATAGTAAGCAGTAATTAGTGTAGCTTCGACAGTCAATGATCGCACGACGCGCGCGGAATGCTAGCGCTTCATCGCGGGTGACATATTTGCGTCCCCCTGTCACCTGCCGCCGATCCACGGACGCTTATTATCTTGTCGCGTGTCACTGCGGATTACGTGACACATTCGACATGATTGGAATATGTGTTAAACGTAAATAAAAACGATAGAATCTAACGCACTGTACTTATCGTATGTTTCATATGCAAACAGATGTGCTATTTATTTTCATATGCTGGCGTTTCTGTGGCCTATACAGACTTATTATAACAAACGTAACACGCCTGCAATCCCAGAAGAGGTAGGCAGAGGAGTGTGATACACTCCCACGTTTCACCAGTTACGTTTACGTCCCATTATGGAATAGGTGGTGAGTCTATTGCCGTATACTGGGCACAAAGACCTCTTATATACCTATATATAGACTTATCATTAAACTAAATGTGAACTGGATCATTGCTACAATTTCATTGGAACTCCCACGAGTTTTAATTTATAATATCTTATTTATAGTGTCTCTTTCATTGAGCAGTAACAAATTGCACAATGCACACCCGATATGAAGTATATCTGTTTGTAATATTATCATGATTTTATCGTCACGCCCGGTCCCTTACAAGGAAGCACAGAGCACTCAGTGACAAATATCTCTATTTTTAAATGTCCTTACATGCCGTGTTTCTCTCGCTTCATAAAGTTTCCTACGTAATTATGCTATTACAAATTCAAGGTTTTAGGCTTTGAGGAGGAGACTTTGAAGTTATTTATTTAATACAATGCGTTTATTAGTTAATGAATATAAAAGCACATAATTATAATTTATGCGTCGTTGGTCGAGTGGCTTCGAGCGCGGTTGCCGATCGAGAGATCTTGGGTGCAAATCAAATTCAAATTGGCAAAAATGTATTATATGGCATATATTATATGGCACTTCTAGATATAGATATAAATTTATCTTAAATGGTCCCACCAAATAACTGCAAGTCCAAAAGTATGCGACACTTGTTCCAGATATCTTGGTCCTGCAGCAGACGTCGGCGAAGTTTGAATGGGTCCCACCCACGTGTCAACTGCGTGATCAGGCCAATAAAGGAACTATAGCACGCTGAAACATTCAGTTACACTAAACACAACCTTATGTAAATGCTATAAGAAACAGACAGGTGCAAAAAAGCATTTGTCATATTTCCAATACAATTTATTGGAAATTGAATCTTATGTAATTACAATAAGGAATATAAAACTGCATGTAAAATTGGTGAAATTTTCCTCTCACTCACCATTTCCATGAGTGGTCAGCGGATATCGTTTTTATCCTAGTGAAATCATATCTGATATATGTATGTACATTCAGAATTAAATATTTCTTTTGTGCATTTAAATAAATTTAATATTTTTTTTATTTTTTGTCATTACTCTTTCAAGTATTCATTACTTACACTCACACATATATACACACTATTGGTATTAGCCCCACTGGCGTAGGTACAGTGTTCATATTAGTGTGTGTGCCGTAGTGTGCGTAATCTTTTATTTTGTTAAAATAAGGTATTTATAACGCCTTATTTAAGAAAATAATAACTTTCTGCACTGATTCTCCATGTGAACTTTAACTGTGCCAAGTTTCATACTGTTTCGTTCACCCAATTTTCGTAAAAAGGGGTCCAAAGTTCGATGCTTCACGTATTAATATATAGATTTTGCCTAGTTATATAATGTCTTGATCCATTACTTGACAAAAAATCTGTGTAACTATAAGAAAACCACTAAACATTTTGAATTATGTAGAAACATAAAAGTTGCCCTGTTGGTCGAACGGTTGCAAGCGCAAATACTGATACTGAATACTGATCTAGAGGTTCTGGGTTCGATTCCTGGATCGGATACTATAGAATTTTTCGAATTTCTAGTAGTTGCTCGTAGTGTGCATTTGTGCCTCATATATGCCACTAGGCTCACCCCCTATTCCATGGCGGGACGTAAAATTTATCAGGTGGATCCTGAGAGTGAACTACCCTCCTCAGCCTACCACTTTGGGGAATATAGGCGTGAAGATAAAAAAATAAAAACTAAGAAAATAGTACATGAGTAAAATCGAGAAACACGATTGTGTATTTGTGTAAACCCCTGTATATGACAAATATATATATATAATTGTTATTACAGCGTATGTTGATTCCACCTCCGTGTCTAGTTTAACATTTCTTATTACCTTGCCCAAGGAAGTTTCAATTGAATAAGTATTTGTAAACATTGATTTAACGTTATGAAATAAAAATCATAACCGAAACCTGTGAATATGCTTATAAATATTTACTCTCTCAGATACATGTACCTAGGCGGCGGTAGAAAGGCGACGCGCTGGCGCCAGTGTGGGCGGTGTGGTACGCGAACATTACCTTCCTCACAGCCAACGAAGAACACACTGCAGCGGGCTTACGATGCTAGATTCTTGGCTGCTTGCAAGTAAGTAGTTATGTGGCCTATTAATCGTCATCATCAGCCTCTAATAGCACGCTCCTGAGCTCGATCTGCAGCTCTTTGTATCTAACCACTGCCAGCCGCTATGCGTGTACCGTCACTGCACCAAGCTTGAGGGCGTCTTACGCTACGTGTGCTATTAACGATGGATTTTACGATTTGTTACTGTTTGCTTTAACCAGCAATGTTGTAAAGTTAGTCTTAAAAAGTCCATGTTAGCATACATGAAAAATCAGACACGAATGATTATCTTCAACATTTTTAATTTTTTACAGGTGTGGCGGCAAATGGACATTTTTTTCTAATATTTAACACGAAAGTTGTAAGCTACTGATGCAGCCGACTCCTACGAATATTGTAAATAAATAATAATAATATCTCCAATGTGTTTTATTTCAATAAAATCATTTCAATTTTTTTTAGTGTCAACAAGAAGGCTATTATAATTGTTCATTTTTTTCTTTAGAAATATTTCATTTAATAAGGTAACGGACCGATTGTCCGAATATTTTCGTTCAGTGTGTTTGTTCACACAAAAAGTTAAGGGGTACTTTCAAAAGTTATATATGGGTTATGCTTTTTTTTAATACGGTAAATTACTAATGGGAATAACAATTAACCTTACTTAAACATAATCATCAATCTATCTACACGTCCTTTCATTGAAAGGCGATATTTTAAAAGCACTAAGTATTGTCCGCCATTTGTTAATAACAATAAAAAAATGTCATGAATTGTCAGATTTTGATGATAATGAATGTTAATAGTATTGATACGCCCAATATTTTCATATTTGACACCGTTACCGTTTTGTTTTCAAAAATCTATTTATTCTATACATGAATTTTATTTTACATCCATCATTTAAATATTAATATATTTGTGATTCCAGTGTGCAGCTTACAAACCTCAGATATTATTGTAGAAAAACTTAACTCTGCGTATACATAAAAAAATGATTTTTATGTACGTAACATTTTTAACATTTAAATTAACCTGTATTATTAATAAACTTATTTAAGCAAATCATCGCACTAGTAACAGCTGTACGAAATAAAACTAACATTACCGGTTTTATTATAACTATTCATATCCAGTACACATCGGTCTATACCGATCGCAGCACATCCCTAGTGTCGTAGCGCGCTATCGATCGATTGGAGCCTCAGCGTTTGCAACTGCGATTAGAAATCTTCGCGAATTTTCATTATCTTGCAACGAAATTGTTGTAGTGTTAAAATTAGTTCCAAATACTTTTTATTTAATATAATGGCTGACAAGAAAGGTATTTATGCATTCTGATTTTCTATTTTCTTTGTTCTTTCTATAAGTTACATGGCTGGCATATGTAACGTCATTTGGCTTCGTTTGTAAGTTTTAACAATATGTAAAGGCATTGTATACGTGTATTATATGGGATTAGTTTAACTACGACATTTTTATCGCATTTTTTACTGTATAAATCATGATTTACTATATTTAGCGACCGATCAATAATCCGACAAGAACCAAGATGGTTGACGATTTTCATTGTAAGGCGGGGTATTAGTCGGAGCCCTAATGTTCTAAATATGGGATTAACAACATCCTAATCCATGATGAATCCTCATGAAACCATTTGATAAAATTATTAATGGTCTCTTGTCACACCCACCTATAACGTGTGGAAGTGCGTCATTACTTTTTGTGGGGGTACTTATTGTACTATTCAGTTACTTAGCTTCCATATTATTTTTACAATAAAAAGTTGATTGGTGTATTAACATTACGATTGGGATGATATTTAAAAATTTGATAATTAATTTAACAAATATAATTGTCTTCTCACGGTCAGGACTAGGTCACGTAGCACTAATATGATTATGTAGTAAAATAGTACCGTAGGTATTCAACATTCGTTTTGACAGTTTGTCTCTAGAATACGAATATTATTCGGAAAATATGGAAAGACTTAATTTTGTAAAATGGCCACTGGCCAGATGTCAAGCGAGGACCATTATCTTTGATTATAGTTTCCAATGACTATTAATGTGACAGATTTTAGAAAATAAATTATACTAAACAGACAAGACATTGATAATAGGCTAATAGCACATCTGTTTGAGGCTGGATACAATGAGTCATCAGCAGGTGTCAATGTGAAATTTGGGAGTGTACTGATATCCTCTGCCTACCTCTTCGGGGATTATGGAAATTCCCCATTTATTAAGAAATAAACAGTGAGAAATACACATTAATAATTTTTAAACTCTTGAATTACAATTAAATAATTCTTATAGGTATATAATAATATAAGAAATGATTTCGTCAACTTATGCAGAATGTGTAAGTTTAGGAATGGCCAATACACATGCATGATGACGTTACAGATGTTGTGCTTTATTTCTGACTCATTATGCTTTCTAGTTAACAAAAATTTCTTCTGGACACATGTCACAGAAATAGATTTAAGAAAATTTCAACTATTATTAATAAGTAGTTATGTTTTTTTTGAACGGTGTGTCAGGCTATGGTCAATAAAGTCTACAGCCTAGCTCCGTTCGGTGATATGATGATATAATAAAATGTTTCCACACCCCGCCCCCTCCCAACTACCCCCTACTCTCTACAGGACATGCAGGCATCCGGCCGCTGACCACGTGTGGCAGTCGTCTAGTCACTATCATGTAATGACACACATAGAATTTTTCTTTCTTTATTTTTCTTTTTTTGGAAACATAGTTAAACAGAAACCTATATATGATATGTGCGTATCGGCGTGTGGACGATCGTATGTGTTACTTACATATGTAACCAGTGATGATGATTCGATTGCTTTGTATATAGCAATTGGTGCTACCATAATATTTTATTTATTGAATTATTTGATTGTGTTATAAATGATTTACTATTTTTTAATAATTGACATTTATTTTTTTTTTCCTTACCAACTTGTTTATTGTTTCACTGTTAATCACAAACCTTTACTGAATAAGGGTTGATATTATAGTTTTTCACAATACTGGCAGTAAAATTATGTTACATTTCTTTCACTTAATTGGAGGATACTACTACTATTACTGTAAGTTGTTACAGTTATATACTGTAATAGCTGTTTACATTACTTACAAAACAGAATAAATTCTGAAAATTTTATAAAGGTGAAAGAAAGAACGAATTGGAACAAAAATGGTCAGTACTTTAGTACAAGGTACATCTTATGGGTTTGTCAGTTTGTTGTTCCTCTGTCGAACTTAACTAAACACGTACTTTAACTGTGAATTATTTTACAAGGACCTTTCTTTTTCTGAACATATTTAATAGTCACTTAAAAAAAAAAAATTTTTAATCTAATTATATGTTAGTACACATGGCAATTGAATCATCATTAAAGTTTTCTAGAGACATGATGAGTGTTTATGTGTTAGATAGATAAAATAATTGTAAGATATATTTACGAACAAAAATCACTTGTTATTCTGAGGGGTCTTCCTGTATTGTCATGAAGCTAAATGGTTGGCTGTATAGTAGATGTTTTCGCTTGAGATTATTTGTATAGTTAACAAAAGACATCTCGGAATGGAACTTGTTTATATACAATAAACATAACCACTCATTAAACTACCTAGTTAACACTTACCAATAAAAAAATAAGTTGTAAGTTTTAAGGACAGGGTGATCTGTCTTTTGTAGAAAAAGGAAAATAATAAAAAAATGACAGATCTCCCACTCATTTATGTTAGTTCAATACCCCATATCCTATTTCAACATTTAGTTCACAGCTTATTTTTTTACTCATTTTTATTTTGTCTACTAATTTGAATGAATGACAACCTTTTATTAATGTTCAAGCTTTTATAAAGGGTTTGTCGATACTTGTGTTGCCAGTTGTGAGCACTTATTTTTCTACATTGAGGCAAAGGTTTTTCTTATTATTTTACATTTTTGAGTTTTTACAACACTGCCTCATTGTTTCAAGACACCCTATTATTTCATTCATTATTCAATAGGGGTCTTTTATGATTCTTAGTGTCATATGCTAACTCCCTTAAATTAAATGTTTTGGGGTTTATGAAATTGTATTGGAAGAAGACAAAAAATAAATAAAGTGATTGATTACCAAAGAAATAATTTGATTACAGAAATTTCATATACCCACAGGAATCGAAAAATTTTAACAGTTTTTTGATTCCGATCAGGATGCAACTTTAAGTGTAATGTGCAGAAAATGAAAGTTGCATCTATTACTAATTTTATTGTTAAGTTCTGAGTGTTTCACTAACATGAAATCAAAACAAATCAAACTTCCAAAATTGATTTGCTAACAAATTTACAAATATAGAGATTTATAATTTACAAATAAATTATAGAGATTTGATTTGTTTTTTTATCTCCATAAAAAGATCATGTTACAGTAAAGATTTTAGAAACAGTCTTGGGAAACTCTCATGTTAACTTTTTATGGAGATCTTAAGTCAGGTGATGGTGAATTGGTGCAAAGTATTAACTATTATTATTTGCAAAAATTAATACTTTACACTAATTTATAACTTGTATGTTAAAGTTACACATAAGATTAATATTAACATATTTGAATTGCACATAGCATATTTATATGCAGTTCAAATCACGACCACTAATTCCCTTTCAAGTCAATATGTACACATTCTTCATACATTTTGCACAAACTATACACTTACTTTTTGTCCTGTTATGTTTTGGAATCAAATTATATGAACAAAATTGATTCCTTTGTGATTGAAAAACAATTACTTTTTTATTATTATTATTGAATTGATTGGGTAAAAGGTCTCTGTGGTCAAAATAAGATGTTAACAGGAATGATAAGTTAGTGTGTGTGTGACTCTAGTACATAGGGACGAATGAAGATATGAAATTTTATATTTTAATTAAAATCTTCATTCGTGCATTATCTATGGCTCGTGTTTCAAGGCATAGACAATGTTGCATGCAATCAGCTTTATTGAAGGACAGGAAAGTATGCAAGTCGGAGGTTATAAAATTTTTTTGATCACATATTTTAGGTACTAATTGCCACTCAAATAATAATTCTAGGTACCACTCTACAGTTTTCTGATTTGAGGGTAGTTGTAATATTTTCTTACAGGTCTGCAGTTTTTGGTGGATGTTTGGATAAAATAATATATTAATGGATATTTCTAATGGAATTGATGTTATTTTTAAATAACAACAAAGCCATTGCTTATTGCAGTGACAAATAAAAAAATAATTGCTTTAATAATATGCACAAAGATGATACAAAAATTTTGCCATTCCAATGTGTGGCATCTATTATAATAGGGGAAGTAAATTTGATATGTAAACATGATTTTTGGCGAGGGATTGCTACCAGGATTTTTGTGAAGTTTGCATAGTTTTTCTGTAATAATTTTGCTGTTTATAGCAGCTTTATCCTGTGCTATATGTAGACTATGTTTTTGTTTGTAATTTAGTTTTGTATGTTTATTTCTGCATCTTACTGTAGACAACTCTCACATATCTGTTTCTGACTTTGCATGATATTTGTTTGTTGTAAGAATATATATATTATTAAATTGGTAGGTACTTTTGTTTTGTGTTATTTTCATACTATGCATGATTCTATGTCCTTCAACGCATTCATATCATAGATATCCCAAATAAAACGCTTTTTTGCAACGCTTTTTTGAACAGCAAAATTTGAAGAAATGTAAATCTGTTACCAACAGTGTTCAGTAAAAAATGTAGACGATTTTGAAATACAACAAATCTTGGTACAAGGTGTTCATAGCTAGTTTATTTGAATAGATCTATAAATATTGTAATTTGAGGAATGTTCACGACATATGTTCACATTTTTTTGTGGCCGCCATTTTGTGACAGCCATATTTTGTAACTTTTTATGTAACTCGAGCAACAACAGCTATTTCACTCATAACCTGGGTAAAACTTGAGTGTGAATGAGTGATTAAGCTATTCGTTGGCTGAGTTGGTTTATGTGCAAACTCATTATTATTATTTTGATTGAAATTAATTGAAGATTAAAGGAATTAAATTTTACTAACGTTAAATATAGTCTTTATTATTATTTACATAAAATAATGTTTTTCTTTTCAAATGCATTTAAATTTGTAAACACGTTAAAATAATAAGGTTTCGACTTTGTTTCAGAGAAAAGTTGTCGACCTTGACGTAGTATGACGTTTTTCTGGTAATATTATTTAAGTTTGTATACAAACTAGTACGTTGTTATTTTCTTTCAACTATTATTCGGTATTTTGTCATTTTAACAATCAGTAGTTATGATTCCTGTTTAAAAAAAGCCTTAGCATACGCGTTTCACGGTATGTTTCATTTGTACAATGAAGAATAATTTCGAGTTTACACGTATCCCTATTTTATCGTTTTTGGAGTTCAGACACATAAAATTGTATATTTTGGTCTATGAATAAATTAGCACTTCAAAGCTGAACGATCGATATGTCGTCTGATCTTGCGAAACGAAAACACCTTAGATATGTTATAATAAATAACAACAAAATGTCTTTTATTAAAAGATTTATTATCGTGTGATGATTGTTTTGTTATTTAAGATGTTCTATAAATATGATGGTCACATAGGCTGTGTTGCACATTGCTTGACTAATTTTTTTTGATTGTGTGGGAGAAACAATAATTTCTCGTTCTCACACAGTCTTCCAGCAGTCTCTGTGATCAAGGAATGCAATGTAAATAACGTTTGGTAGGTGTTCAGCACTCGCTCATTGTGTTGTTGTAACCTACCAAATCGATGTACCAAGCTTCTGTTCAGTCACACCAGCTGAAACGAGGCTGAGCCCATCCGGGGGGCTCTTTCAGTGTTGGAAGGGCCCTGGTCGATGGCGTTTGTATCGCGTTGTATGGGCATCGCTTGTCGTTAACCACTGGCGTAAGTGACGGAGCACACGACGATTGAGTTTGAAAGAGAATTGTGAGCCGTCTGTGCTGAGACCATGCTGAAAAAGACAGTTTTTTTTTATATTTTCAATTGGAGAATTTCTCGATTGTACCGGTTATGATAATGCGAAAATATTTTTAGCGTGGTCGCACATTACGTCACGCGTGAATGCTCGGGCTTGGGTTGCGGCGCGCTTCGGCGCGAGGCTCGCTCGACGATTTTCTCACACCGACATTATAATAATCAATACTCTTGCGTTATTACATCATGATTTTAAAATGAAGTTCCATTGAAATGGAATAGAACTCCTTGGGGACAGTTTTAAAGCTAAATAATGGCGATTAGGAATTTCCTAAAATTTTTAAACTTAAAAAATTAAGATTTGTATCGATGTTTGCAGTTTTATTCAGATTATTAGTATTTCTTTGTCATGTAAAGTAAATCTTGCCATTATTCAGCTGAAAGTAGCACTTACGTCAATTCGCACACATAATCCCGCTATCCGAATGTGCAATTCGCGTCTATATATCAGTCTTGCTATCTACGGTGAACGGCACTATATCGGAAGCGTGAATTGTGTTGCTATTATTACAAGCACGACTATTTGTTGTTATCATAATAGTGAGAACTATCGACATCTACTAAGGTGCATTTTGATATCGGTGACTGTATTTAATATATTTAAAAAAAAATTGCGATATCTTTTAAAATAGACGATATATTGGTAGATGTCTAGTCTCCTTTGATGGTCCGATAAATCGTTGTTTTGCTGTCCTCACGGAGTTTGCAATGTTGGTGGGAGGTCGAGCGGTATCGTTCCTTATACACATTGTAATATATCAAGTTGTTGCAGTCACCCCTCCGCTCGGTGCGTACCCTCAACCTCAGCCACCGCAGGGTCCATTTTTACCTGCTCCGCCTCATCAGGCTGCCCCGCAATATGGAGGTAAGTAGAATTACATTTTATATGCGTACACAGTGGTATTAGTGGTGGAATATGAGCAGAAAACCTCCTATATTTGCGGCACTGGACTATAAGTGATTGACCAACGTCTGTGTCATTTCAATATTTATTTTTTACTTTTTTAAATTTACCTTTCTTTTATTAATACCAATAATAATACTATTTTAACATGCTCGCATTAGTTGCCGGCGGCTCACCGTACGGCGCAATGGCTTTCGGAGGCGCGGGCGCTGGGGCCGGTGGCGTGTATGCTCCGCCGCCATATGATCAATTGCAACACCACCAGGCCATACCAGCGCTTTCGCAGCAGTTGCCAGTGAGTATGGTCCTTGATCAGTTTATATTAACTAGTGGTCCAGTACTGTTCACTAATTTGCAAATGATTCTGGTTCATCATCATCATGCTATCTCGGTTCACATCTGGACATAGGCTGCCCTTAAGGTGGGTTTTGCCCATAATCCGGCGCTGGCAATGCAGGTTGGAGATTCGAGAGCACAGATTCTTGCCTCGTGACAAAAAGACAATTACCACGTTTAGTTTAACAACTTATAAAATGAAGCAAAGTAATTTCAAAGGCTGAATTAACTTTCGCTCTTCATCTCAGCAGATGTACAGCCCAGCGGCGGCCATGTACGCGGCGGCGGCGGCTGGCTACCCCGGCTACATAGGCTACCCCGTGCAGTACTACCCATACTACCCGACGGCCGTGCAACCGTCTATTCAGCCTCTACGCCCGACTATAATGATTCCGGTGAGTGATTAATAATACAGGTTATTTAGTGGGATAAAGGTATGTAATTATTTTGAAAGTGTTGAAATAATAAGGGTCTTATGATATTTCAAATATTTCTGTGACTCCGTGATTTTAGAAGATACATTACAGAGTACATTTTCAATTTCTTCTCTACAGATATTGACACTAGTGATAATTTTTTTGTAACAACGTGTCTTAATGTGACCGCCTTTAAGACGCAGATGTATGTTTGTTTTTTGGATCTGTCTAAAGCTTTTGATCGAGTGTCATATGAGGTCCTCTGGCGCAAACTTAAGCAGGAAACCAGCTTTCGAACGGAGCTTATTGCATTGTTACAATACTGGTACGGTAACCAATCCAGTGTAGTAAGGTGGGGGAGCGCCATGAGAGCCAATATAGGCCGTCGTGTGGAGTGAGGCAGGGAGGGTTGACGGCGCCTAGGTTGTTTAACATCTATGTCAATCAACTCACGGAGAGGCTCAGCAGAGCCGCAGTTGGTTGCTCAGTCGATGGCGGAACCATCAACAATATCAGCTATGCTGATGATATGGTTCTGCTCAGCCTCTCAGTCAGCGGACTAAGAAAGCTAATAGGAATTTGTGAGGAGTACGCAGAGGAGTGTGGACTGAGTTACAACACAAAAAAGAGTGAACTCCTTGTGATCAAGGGTAAAAACAGG
>DWEG01000081.1:0-14176 GCA_018245845.1 Apyrrothrix hygieia | reverse complement strand
GTCGAGTACAATTAGATTTCTCTAAAATTAGAATTTCTAGTAGTGGCTCGGAGTATGGATTAGTGCCCAGTGTATGGCAATAGACTCACCGCCTATTCTAATTTTAGAAATTAGAAAAAATTTAGAAATTCTAATTTTAGAAAAATCTAATGGTACTCGACCCGCGCTTCGAACCCAGGACCTCTCGATCGGCAGTCCGAACCGACACGACCAACGAGGCAGCTTCTTAATATTTTATGAATATCAGGAGCTATCAGCTTAAACACTTTTTCCTTATTTGCAGTTTACCACTGTACTTCTACTGAAAGTGTGAGGCACAAAAGATAAAATATTGGACGTTATTTACCAACTTGTGGCATTCGTTTTAATGCAGACACGGAATCAAGTAACAATAATTGGTATTTTTAATAATGTTCAGTAATACGCCGATACTTGTATTTAATACATTAGTAAATCAGTTCATTAAAATCTTATGGTAATAACATGATGAAAATATCCTATTTCATGTCGCTTGTTCATTATTTAGGCATATAATACGTTCTAAATTATTAAACGTACACTTCACACTAGACACTTACATATATAATCTTTTGTTTGTCTATTTGGTTATACGTGCTTTCCTGCTCTATTTTTACCTGAATGTGAACATTTTCTAACGGTAAATGTTAGCGAAAATGTGTGTAAAATATGCGTCATACAGTTCTGAAAGATATATGGTAAACGGAGTTCATTACTTCAGCGCGGATTTGCGGCGTATTTACGAGTGTAGCTCGAGCCAATAGCGCACAACGCTATAAAAAAAATAACTGCATAAATCAACTCAACTTCGTTTGAATCAGTCTACAAATATTCCAGCTTTTGATTAATTAAATAAAAGTATGTCGCAAACGCGTCAAGTCCTAATTTATTGGTATTTCACAACATGTTCTTAATATTATACCATAACTGTAATATTATCGTACATGTAGAGAGTGATGAATGTTGGAGAATGACGTCAGGTCTATAAGGATACAGATATTAGACACTCGGTGCTCTCTGCCTACCCTGTGAGGAACCTAGCGTGATGTTCTAAATATATTAATAACGTTATTATATTACATCGAGACTGCTATCGAGAATGCATACGATATAGAATCCATTCATCATATTAACAGGCAATACATTACGACGCGCTCGTTACGTCAACTTGCGGATTTGCGGCTTAGCTATTTATGCACGCACCGATATACCGCCACAGTTTAACGAAACTGCTGATATAATCCCGCGTTCTGTTTATACATACATATACTGTGCGGGTGTGTATACAATGACATCATTTTAACTGAAATTTGTCAACTGCTGTGTCCATAGTTACACTCGCACTTTACACGGTGACATTTGTACTGTGCGAATTTCAGGCTCATTTGCAAACAACATAATACTCGCGGATTGACGATGATGTGTGGAGTAAATCAAAAACTTATGGCGTTATTCTTACTACTCTATAAAGAGTACAATAAATAAAAAATATATATAATATATAATTAGCCGGTAACCTGCAGATGGCCAGCCATATTTAAAAGGGTGAAGGACATAGACATATCAGAAACGACTCGAGTCTAATAGTTAAATGACACAAAGGTTTATAATGTTTATGATACAATTAACTTTGACAAATGAAAAAAATTGCATTATAAATTTAATTAAAACGTTTTTGACATAGTGTCATGTAAATGTGACACTTTATAATGTTTATGATACAATTAACTTTGACAAATGAAAAAAATTGCATTATAAATTTAATTAAAGTATTTTAATTTAAAATACCTACAATATAGGTAATGTAGGCATTTCCTAGCCTATTTTGGGGCAGAATTAATAAATACGATAACTGAACATACAGTGGCATGCATTTGAAACAATGCTGCAAATAATTTTATAGCAAATGATCAAAATCACTTCGAAAATGTGACAGTGTGAACGAGATAATTTGAAGTTTTATAAGCCATAGGCGTGCGTTAGACTACGATAACACCTGACCCGGCTATTCAATCTTGGCTTGATCAATTCCATATTGTATGAATTGGGAAAATAGACGTATAATAAACATAAAACTTAAACAATCAAAACTTATTTAATATGTTAAATCATTACTTCATAATAAATTAGGTGCTTTATAACAATTAGGATTCAAAACCAGACAGCACTGCACTGCAACTGGAAGTGCCGCTAACATTACCTGGAACTTGTATATTCTGGTTCACCGTGAAGTAAGCAAACGCGACAGATAACTGCTTTGCTCTCACTCGATACTGTAACCGACAAAATAATGTCGTGCTGTTTAGTGCCTCGTTGACGTAGAACACAAATTGGTTAGCACGATTTCATATTTTATTATTATTACTATTCACTTCCAGTACGTCAGACCTATAAGGATAAGAGACCCTTGGCAATGGTGCGCACTGCGTACGCCGTAAGAGACATGGCGTTACGACACAATAATAATAATAATTTGTACTTTTTGTCACTATTTTTCAAAAAAAATATACGTAAAATTAACCATTTCGTAATAAACTAAAGAAAAGCTGCAGCGCTTGTCTATAAATAAAATAAGAGTATTAGTTCCGCACCAACGTGACAACAGCTCTGCGGGTAAGTTTCCACGAAACACTTGCTACTCTGTGAGTTGTGTCGACTCTTAAGCGATTTGTTACCAAAAAGTATTTTGCTAAGACTTTACATTATGTATAACTGTTTAATTCTATTTTAAGGCACACATTTCAATAAAATTTATTAAATCCTATTCATAAGGCAGGAGACAAATGTTATCGTAATAACTATCGACCAATTGCAATTTCAACCACTGTCTCAAAGGTATTTGAACGCATCATAAACGTGAGACTTATGAAATACCTAGAGAAATATAATTTGCTAGCTATGACCCAGTATGGCTTTAGATCAAGTCGCTCGGCAGATGACGCAGTTCATGAATATATTGATTTTGTGGTTAACAAACTTGACTCAAATCAAAACTGTTTGAAAATATTTCTGGACGTTACAAAAGCGTTCGATACGGTTAATCTTACCCGTCTCATGAGAAAGCTAGAGAATTTAGGAATTAAGGATGCGAAACTTGCACTACTATCTGATTACCTAAATAAGAGAACGCAATACGTATAAATTGGTCAATATGTTAGCGAAACATTCCCTATTACAATTGGAGTACCACAAGGCAGTATAATTGGTCCAACTTTATTTCTCTGTTATGTAAATGACCTCTGCAATCTAGATATTGAAAATTGCCGAATAGATTCCTACGCAAACGACACGCAGGCACACACACACGCACTTACACAAATCTTCTAACAACTTATGATATTTTTCTGTATTCTTAATCTGTCGGGGAGGGGGGACCTGGTGCGCTAAAATACAGGCTTCGGCTTTGGTTAGGTTCCAGATTTCCCAAATTACACTATCAAAAGTCTGAACTGTATAAAACTATTATGGATGTTACCTAGCGATCGTTCTTGTCATGAGATTGTATTTATAAATGTACCGTGTAGTTTGTGGAGATGAAATAAATCATTATTATTATTAAAAACAACGAAAAAACATTTATTTTCAGCAAAATATTATTCTTAGAAGCTTGTGCTCTCGGCTATTTAATGTATTGCTGGGGTAAATAAGATACCCAAATATAAGTCACACTAGACACTAATATATGAAACTATTAATCTTTTTTCTCAGAAATTAGAACTGAATTAGCACCAGAGTAACGGTTGTTCAATTATTCCATCCAAGAAAAAATAAATTAACGTAATAAAAGCATTTATTGTAAGTCTAAATACACTTTGAATCCTTTAAGATAAAATTATCTTTGAAAGGAAAAACAAGAGCACTTGTCCAAAGTAATTGTTAGGAGACGGCGTTAAAATACTAAAGGTGCAAATACACTTGTTGAACGTTGTACCAACTGCACCTAACCTAAACTTCACAATCTTAGGTATAACGATTGTACTAGGGACTTGGATAGGCCCGAAATTAATGGAGCTATCCCAAAAAAAAACCTACGTGAGTTTAGCCTATACATATTTAATAATGATATGCATGGAACGCATATCTAGGCATTCCATGGATACGAGTCCCGATTGTAGATCATATAACAATACAGAACATTTGCCGCCATTTCCTCTTTTTGTCGTGTCCCTGTTGGAAAAGATGGCAGCCGTCATACCCTTTACTAGTACAGTTAGAGGTGTACAGTTTTCCTCACAATAAGAGACAGGTGTGTACTAGAATTTGAACTCAATTTCGCCTAGTATGCGACTACAGGAGCTTTAATGTTTTTTAATAATAGTTTTTAATATCTACTTTTATGGTTGACATCCAATCTCTTATCGTCCCAATATTGGACGTACATAAGTCTTCTCTCTGAATAAAAAAGGTTAAGGCCATGGGCTAGTCTAGTTTAATTATATTGCATACTGATATACTACTCAAATCAGTTAATATTCAATCTAAATTGATGATGTATTAAACAAGTTCATACGCACCCACTGACGCACTGCGTACCTACTGACGCCCGTCGCACTGACGCACGGCTCACTGACCCACTGCGCATTGACGTACAGCGCACTGACATGTTTCAAATTGATCCTGGAGGTGATAATTTAGGTATATAAGAAACCCTCGCCGTCTTCCAGGTCAATAAATATATGTTAGATATTTTATAGCTAAATAGCGGTCCAATGAGATGTGAAATTCTAGTTAATTTTCAATTTTCTAATAACAAAGTCATTATAACTGCCATCAATAAAGGCATATTATGATCTTAAAAAAACATATCAGCCAAGTATGTAAGCGGCTTTACAATTCTGTTTCTACTTTAGCCGTGCAAATAGAGCCGAATAGCTCCGGCGATTCCTTGAAACATCTGTTAATGCCATTTGAAATTCATTTTGTTTCGAGACTCGAAGCGATTTAAGATAAATTGTTTCACTTGAATATAATTTGCAACGAATTGTTTTAATTACAACAAAGGAATTTTGTGATTTGCTGCGAAAAAGCGATGCCTTTGAGAATGTTTAGAATGTTTTATTAATCTGTTTCATTCATTTAATTTGTTATATCGTAGAATTAGGTATGTTTTTTTTTTAATTTAGGCGGCTGAAGAGTGTGTCGTATCCTTATTCTTGAGTTCGCCCAAGCAATTGTATGTGCCTAGGTTTACATATTTTCTAACCGTCTCTACGTGGCATGTACATTTTAACAGGTACAGGTTTATTAACGGTTCGCTAACACGTACAAAGCTACGAAAATAATACCGCGTTGTACCGAAGTGAAAAAGATTTATCATACCTTATTTGTACTTTTCCACCTTCGCATCTCGCTCTTTAAATGATTCGGCTCTTAAAGGCACAGAAGTGCGCGCTATTATTGTCTACGCTGGAGTACATTAAGGCAAAGTGGTATCTTGTACTTCAGTTCTCAAGTAGTTCCTTTGTTTGTTTGTTTGTTATAGCGATGCTTCAGAGAGTGCAAACGTTATATATTCTTGTGTTACGCATGTTTTATTTGCCCCATATACTGTTTGTGATACACATTTAAATATTGGAACTAAATTTACAAGATCACAGGTCGCTTGTCTCTGTCTGTCAAGGACCGAACGCACCAAGATTCTTCGATGCATTGCTGAATTTCAAAGACATTCAAAGACTGAATAATAAATATTCTATTGGATTGTGATGCAATTTTAATGGTCCTAAAATGTCCTCAGAGCATTCGTAATCCTTATTTACTTAAGCGGCACTCATTAGAATACTCGTTAACAAAGTGACAAGTCAATTAAAGATCGAATAACGTCAAGGTTCAATGGACTGGGAATCGGACAACGAAAATCTCTCCCGATTTTATTAGGATCTGAATATTGTATGAGACATTTGAATTTTCCCTGCAATCATTGACGAAGGGCAATGGCTGCTAATGGCTTTGCACGTGTTTGTATTCGCGTTGATGGATTATCGCGGCTCGTAATATATGATGTACTAAGCGAACGTTGATGGGTGCATGTGACAAGGGAGACAAAAACTTACCCATCTTGTACAAATAGGACAGACACTGGCTAAAGGTGGAGTCAGAAGTCTCCGAAACCAGCGTGCGTATACTAAGAAAGTAATAAATGTGTTTTCGAAGAGACACGTCAGATAAGTAAGGCAGACCTTCAAAAGTAGTCCTCTTATTATCATTAATATTGGTGGTTCATCGCTGTCCAACCATTTTAATCAATGCTTACTATTTTCGTTCATGATCCATTTTTCTTCACACGTAATAGGAATGATTGAGAAATGGTTCGCTCTGTTGCGAGAAAGAAGAATAATACATGCGTCGAGTCGTCGTTCCTTCTGCACATCGGTCAATCCATGCGTGTCCACTTGTCCAGCTTTTTAATTTTACCGAGTTGTGACAAAGGAGTCTAGATTGTTTGCTTTGATACACTTTACGATAATGTTAATTCACGTGCACTTTAACTGAGATTCGCTTCCACAGTGGCTTTCAGGGCATCATTATTCACCTGAGTCCTGGGTTGACCACTTGGTTCATCAGACAGGTCGAAACTCCCGAACGAGTTTTTTAAAAGCAACAAGCTACAGTCGCATCTGTAGCCACTTCAATGCCGAAGACGCTGTTGATATTGGCGACTGCCTACCATGTTGTGGCTTCACGGTTGAACTCACACTTCATCAACACATGAATTTCACTAATTTTCATGGTCTCATTTAATGGCCTGTAAAACTGCAATATGAAACTGCAAACTGAAATATGCGTTAGAAAGAGGAAAAGGACCTTTTAACTTGTATCTTTCACACGCAAAGCAAATTATGTCAAAATACGGCGTCTAACTGAGGTTGTGTGCGATTAAAATAATAACATGAAGTTTGCTCCATTTCATACTTGACAACCGAAAGTCAGATTACTGTCATATTCGTAATTGTACAACATAGAATCAATAATTTATTTTCGGTCAAATTTGTCTATTGCATTTAATTTAAGAATACTATAATCTTATAGGTTTAAATAACAACTTACTTCCGCTAAAAGCTCAGGTGTAAGAACAGAGTTATTATTAATGTTATTGAAATGTCATTATTTGCCATAGCAATTTCATGAACAGTACACTTTAGCAAATTATGGTTTACGATAGCCGGAGGACCTATAAAAACTTAAGACTTTTAAAAAACGTAACATCACTCCTGTAATCCCCGAAGAGGTAGACAGAGGAATGTAGTACACTCACAGGTTTCTCCAGTTACGTTTACGTCCCAATCTGGAATAGGTGGTGAGTATATTGCCATACACCGGGCACAAATCCATACTCCGAGCCACTACTAGAAATTCTTACTTTAGCAAAATCCAATAGTGCTTATCCCGTTATTTAAAGCCAGGACCTCTTGATCGGCATTCGCGCTTGCAACCAACACGACCAACGAGGCAGTCAACTTTGAAACTACTTTAATTTTAATTGTAAAATTACAATAGTTAACTAAACTATGTATGATTACGATGGATCGATGTCAGATAAACTAAAATAATATGTAGTGTCATTCCATTCATTTTATAAGATTTATAACTGCTGATGCGAGTTGTCGAAATATAGGTCTAGAGCACTCTTGGAATGCGCGGAACGTCAGCGATCTTGATGTAGGTTGGATATGTAACTAGCACGAGATAGAATATGAATACATATACCTACGCTGTATTTGATTCTTGTGATTTTGTATTTGGAGCCATTGTAAACAGTGCTCTAACACAATGAGAATTATCTAAGGCTTGTGAAGTCTGCCAACCCCCACTTGGCCAGAGTCACGGACTGTGGTCTCATTGCAAGAGAAGATCCGTGCCCAACAGTGAACGATGAAATTGTTGCTGCTGAGGATGACGACGTGAACAAAAGTCAGTTCGTGAAAGTAGGGTTGTTGGCACCTTTGTCTAGAATTATAAATATCTTTTATATTCCTACGTGTGAACAAACGGCCAAGTTAATGAGATAAAGTTTAAGTAAATATGTTTAAATATACAAACTACAAGTACAATTTAAATATTATTATTGTTCTTTAATACATTTTCTAAAGTAACTTCATTAACGTTCAAAACAGTATAGTAGGTCTATAAGGCAAGTACGGTATGTATAAAAATAATGGTACTTTTTATTTAAGTACATATAATTACTTTAAGATGAATGGAACGTTTTGAATTAGAATATTTTAATTTGAAGATAATTTCCATATGTCAAAGTAATTTTTTCAGTAACTTTTAGTATGGAAAGGCATAAATTCTATAAGTTAATTTCAATGTTTTAAATCCAATAGATACCTACTCAGTATGAATTTCATTCTCTTGTTTCTCATAAGGGAATATTACATCAAATAAAAGTCTTTAATATTCAACGTCTTATGTCGGCTGCCGCAATAATTACCTCATCAAAAGATCGGGGAAACTTGCCAAATTTTCAAAAACCCTCAAACCTTACTCGAATCGAGCCGACTCTCAATATATCGTCATTATCAACTCACCCAGTCTTTTGACCCAATTTATTTGAGGATTTGCTCTCGTTAGTGGCGTTTAAGAAATTATGACATGAAAAATTTATTCGTTTTTTTATATGACGACGGAATTAAATTTAATTGAGTTTTCCAAGAACTTTTAATATATTTTATATTTGTATAATCACTCACGTTTCCGACATGCTAACTATTAACTGAGGAATGAGGAGTTCGGGCCTCGAGGGTTTCCTCCTTACCCGGGAAGTCTCAGGGGATCAACTGCCCCTGGGTGATGTAGTCGTCACTCGCCGTGGTTGTCACTCGCCGAGCTATTTTTGGAGCCTCAAACCAGCCTCAGCCTCCTGCTGTCCAAATACGTAAATACGTAAGCTCTCTATTTCTCCACTTTTCTAAAGAGAAAAAAAGTTTGAATATGTGCTATCCCGATTCTTACTTAACCTCCTACAATCTGTTGTAAGTATCTCATAATGAATTAACTGTGTAATTAAATTCAAAGTTTGCTTACGCTGTCTTTTTAAGCAGTATAACAAAAACACTATCATATAAACACACTTTGAAAGCTAAACGATCCAAATAAATGCAGAAACGAAAATGTTGTTTGCTCCTGAATAAATTGGATTTCTCCGCATGACCCGCCCTTCCACTTTCATAAGGGCCCTTTCATAAACATTTATAAGGTAAATGAGGTTCTCTCCATTGAACAAAAAAGTGGATATTTTTATAAATACTTCCTGCTGCGACTTTGCCTAAGTCTGCAAGTTTCTCGACAAGTTCAGGTGTAATTAACGTGTTTGATGTTAAATCAACGTTTCATGTAGGTACAATACGCCTCGCACAGCTGAATGCCTGTACTCTGCCATCTCCAACCCTTATACCCTGCGTACGGTTTATGGGCAAAAAAACCCTTTTTAGGGAAGGCCTTTAAGGTCAAGGTACTATGCATTTCCAGAATAAATGTACACTATTAATTGCATTAACTTGCAATTGTTTACTAGTTATCCGTGTCGGGGCCGCGTAAGAATACACCCCCTGACCCCATACCGCTATACGGGGTGTCGTAAGAGGCGACTAAACCCGGCGCTAGCAGATTGCGGTATGGCGCGGCCGGCCTAGGCAATAGGGATTTTGGGCATAATCCCTCAGGAGAGGCCCACCTCTAGCAGAAGACGGCAATGGGCTGAGGATGATGATGATCATCAGTTACATCAATAGTATGGTTACTAGTTAATTAAATGATCTTTTCACCAATATACTCGTATTAGGTGAGTGGCTAGAGAAATTAGTTTACATTAACAAGCTTTCCGTCAAAGGTACTATCAATACTTACTTATTCCTGTACAAGCATAATAACCGCTTAACATACAACATTCGTATTTTATTGGAAATTGAACGGGTTCAAGGTCAATTGGTAGTAATGATGTTGATCAGTAGAATCAATTAACATATAATAAAGTATCTTGCTTGTCACACGCCCCGCTTGGAGGTCGCAGTCATATCTATGACTGCTTTGAAGAAAATTATGATCTTTCTATTTATTATTTCTATCAAGACATGAAACATCCATTTGACACTATATCAACGACATAACAGCATTTTAAGCTTACTTAATTACTCTAGCAGATCTCAGATTCGGTTCATCACCATTAAAACTTACCATTTCCCGCCTGAACTATGCTGAGAACTTTGCTGAACGCATGCATATGCATTAATGTATTGAGCAAGTTCTAACAAGATACATTGCGATCTGGGGAAACACATTGCGCCAGTAAGCCGGTCACTTGAATATAAAGCCTCTGGCTTGGTGATTGAAAGGAGCGGACGGGAACAATTGTTCAAAAGTATGCTATAGTAGTATAATTACGTTTATAAAAATCTATATACATATATATGTATGAATTGTAGTTTAATATGTGGGTAAACAGTATATATTTTATCAGCCGCCTGGTTACCATTATATAGCCTCTTTTCACATCTGTTTAGGGATCACATGACCGTGTGCGGCAATGTTCCAAGATATTAGTATTTTTTAACAACATTAATGAAACAAGTGAAGCAAAAGATCTCGAGGAAACCAGCACATCTTAAAGTTCTCCATGATGTCCTGTTCGACGTACCATATCTGCTGACCCGCACTTGGCCAGCTCCGCAGACTATAGCCTTCATCCTTCACATTCTAAGAGGACACCCGTGTCCAATAGTGGACCTATAAAAGGGTTGTGAAATTGATAATGATGAAATACAGTACTGTGCAACTCGCTGGTAATATTTGTTTCGTTCCGCTCGGCTCCGTCATAGAGTTCTGTACTTGAAGTTTCCTAAAAGCTCTATTCAAGTCGCGGTTGCGGACGAGACATTTGCAAATATTTGAAATACATCTTTATACTGGAAGATATTAAATTCGTTTCAAAGCGACCCGAGTTCCAGACAAGGGGTTTGTGCCGCGGGATTAATTTCACAGATGCTTGTTTATTTTCCTAACAGACACAACTCGGCACCCGGTATTGCTTTGCTTTATTTGTTTGAGAAGCGAAATATTAATATTTGGACGACATGACTCCAATTTTATTTAAAGTCTGAGACCAAAATATATTAAAATGTTGTGTAACTTTAAAACCTGCGTTTTGAAAATAGGAAAAAGATAACGCTGATTACAAAGCCTAAATTGTACAACGTATTGTCAAAAACATGGGTTAATTCTTAATATTGCAGATTTGTCAAAGTGATTGATGAAACATTCCAACACACAATGTATGTACGGAAAATAACTTCTTCATAAATTTACTTCGAATACACAAAAATGCTTTCAGTGAATGGTACTACCCAAAGTTGAGTGTATGAAAAATTGCCTCTTTGCCTAATCAAAGGCACTTTCAGAAAGAGGTTGTTGATGTCAACGATTCAACTGCACTCTAGATGAGCTGAGAGGCACCTGCGAGCTTTTGGCGAGGTAAAAGCTACGTTTCAGAACCTCGAAATTATAAAAGAAAATGCATGAAATATATAATGTGACCTACATGTTTCTAGTTGCGACCCTGTGCACAATCAGTGGCGCTTGTCCAAAAAATTGTATCTTAAATCCTTGTAATCGTATCTTCCATTGAAAAAAATATGTTCTGACTTAAGTTACTAAATTGATTGCTTTATGATAATATTTTAGTGTTAAAAACGTTACTGATACTTCTATCGTCATCATTGACTTATTTATTCTTCCTCCGTTGGAATTCTGTTCCATAACGAGAAAACATTAACACATTAACATAACTCTCCGCTGCTTATGTCGATTCTACATACGGTAGGATGTGATTATGTACGTAATATAATTAAATATTATATGATTAGTTTTCATTTCTTACTTGTCCCGCGCTCAAATATATTGAGAATAGTAAATTTGGTAACATATACTGTTAAATTCGATGTAACATTTATTTTACGTTTACACTTAGACTTATAGGCTCTCGGAAGTTATAAATGCTTTTTATGCGTACATTAGTACAAAACATTTACAGAAGTAATATTTAAATATAGCAAGCATTATAAATGAGGCCACAAAATGCCATTAAAGCGCATTAAAGAAAAGCTTGAGTAGAGAAATGAAATGAACTGGAAAGCCAAAAATAGGCTTATAATTTTACGTATCTACAAACATAACAATAGCAACGTTGTACACAGACCTTTGGCCAGTCCAAGGTCTGCTGGAAGAGATTTCTTTAGCAATAAGCATGACCTTTCTGCAGATCTCTTTCCGTATTAATGATCTGTAACTGGTTGTACAAAAATATATATACATAAAATGAACATAGAAATCATTGGTTACAAACCACTTCGTGATGCAACACATCGTCATATCGTTCATGCAACAAGTAGCGATAAACACTAGCACGGCTCGTCATACGAGTGTTGCGTTTCCCCGATTGTTGCTTTCTGTAACAATTCTGTAAAACGAACAGAGATCATGTTTGTAACAGCCAGGTACCGGCTGATGGGGAAGTCAGCGGTGCGTGCAGTTAAACTGGCGTGAATATATGATGATAGAGATGAATGTGGAAAAAGCGCGACAGATCAGTAAGGATAGAAAAATTTGGCACTCCTCTCCGCCATTCCCGTAAGACTCCTGACGTGATGATATTATAATTTATGTAACAGATGTTATTACTCGAGGTAATTCAAGTCTGAGTAAGTCTGATCAAACTGAATAGCTAAGTTGCTTCAAATATCTCAGGCCATCTCCACACGCGGCTGTCTGATCGCAAACTAGGCAAAGCCTGTGTTACGGTAACCAGGTAATCAGACAGCTGACAAACTACAAATGTATATAATTGAAAATATACACTTATATAGATATTATTTACAACCCGATACAACATATTTTTTTAAACACAAATATTTGTCTCGAGCAGTAATTTGGTAAAAAAATAAATATAAATAATTATATTTGTCCTGGTTGGAAATCAAACCCACGACTTTCCGGTTCAGCAGCCAAATTCACTAACCACTGGACCAACAGGCCAGTCAACATTAAGAGTAAACATTTAAGTCACTTGTTATGGTTTGGCAAAAAAGAGTAGACAAAAGTATTTGGTTGTCCGCTATGCGTCTTTTAAGTGGTTACCACTGTCACCGCATCATGCTCTTTTTGCCGACCATACACGGATGACAAAACGTGCGGTACAAAGCTTCGCCCTTTGTTTTTCTCTACTCTTCTTGTCTAGCCGTACATCTCAACATAGGATAAATTACATTTAACTTAAAATAAAGGCAGAGCCATTTTCGAGATAACAGTATAAACAGTCGATCGTACACTGTTAAATTAACTGTTTAGAAACTAAAGAAACGAATTTACGGAACTGAATTTATTTCTGTATTGCAAAAAAATTAATTTTACAATAGAAATGATTCGCGATGTTCCAGGACACATGTAGACAGTATTGTAGACATATCGTTATCATCATCCATCATTTCGTCGCACCACTGCTGGACACGGGTGTCCTCGGAGAATGAAAAGTGTTAAAGCCATAATTTTTCCATGCTGGCCAAGTGCTGATTGACATACTTCAGACATCTTACAGACCACTTGGATAACTCTAAGGAGTGCAGATTTTTTCTTCTTCTTCTTCTTCTTCACTGTTACAGCTAGGGACATTAGATTTTAAAATGCAAATTTTTCGTTAAGGGGACAGAACATTGAATTCCAGGCGATATCTCTACGAGTGATTAATATTTAAAGTGTTCTAAAGCTCAACGTAGTTAGGAAGCAAAAACTACAACGCTAACTACAAACATAAGTAAACGGCTCTAATACAAACAACAGTGCGAGAGCACGCCTTTTTATATTCAGTACCTCTTGTTTACCCTAGAAAAACTACGTAAGTGAATGCTGGCCGTGAGCGTATCGTAACTATTCGCTCGCGCTCCACCGACTCGCCCAACTTCGAGCGAGGGAAGTACGAACTATAAAACTCATTTATTGGTTGTCAAACAAAAAAAAATCCCTGCACTATAATTACAGTTATTCATCATTATCATCATCAGCCTGTCTCGGTCCAGTGCTGGATATAAGATTCCCCTGAGGAGTTTTTTACTATAATCCCCCTGCTGAGCGTGCGGGTTGCGGCTCGCAGCGCACTGCTTCTCTGACC
>DWEG01000080.1:0-14237 GCA_018245845.1 Apyrrothrix hygieia | reverse complement strand
TGTAGAACGCGGGACTCTTCTACAAACTGATGGAGTCACCCGCGCCAGCTATACTTGTTAGGCTAGTGGCGTCATTTATTGATAGCCGACAGTTCCGAGTTGCGGTCGAGAACTATAAAACATCGCGCACCGAGTCATCACCGGGGCGGGCCGATACATCAGGAACGACGTGCTGGCGCGCGACCTGAGAGTGGAAACACTCAAGCGGTTTGTGGAGTTGTCGGCGCGACGTATGTACGCTCGCGCCGACAACGGTCCACATTCCCACCTCCATGGGTTCGCGCCCCTTCATGCGTGACCACCTGACATGCCGCTGCTCCCGCGCGAGTTTGTCCGACTAGCGCCCTCCCCTTCGAAAGCAGACGGGCGGCTAGACCGGCATGCGGGCGGGAGCACGGTATATGCCTGGAATCACCGCCTATACAGGTGGGATGTTCAACACCATGGGGCTGTGTCCTGCTCGGGTAAAGAGGAAGTACTCGAGGCCCGTAATTATTACTTAGCGACATTAATGACGCAGCGTAGGATGTCCCAATTAATCCATCCAACTGGATTATACTAGATTTAACGACTATCAATAAAATAAAATATAAAATTTTGAATTATTATTATTATGCCATCACGCCTGGTCCCTTACGGGCTAGACAGAGAGCGCAGAGTGCTCAGAGTGCCATATATCTTTATTCTTACAGATCTGACGTGCTTCTTCTACATTCATCTTTTTCTTCATACAAACGCGCCGGATTCAAGGACTTCTGACTTCCCCATCAGTTAGTACTTGAATTATTTCGTCAAGATAAGTGTGTCTTGGTCTCCCTCGATACTTGCCTCCATCAACTTTCGCCTTCTATATCAGCTATGCCATTGTTGCAACTGTCGTTCTTTTAAAATATAGAATAGGTATGTTACATTACAGAAAGATAAATAGAGAAGAGTAATAGGTCAGTTTTAATTTATTAAATTTTAAATTCATCTATTGTTTGAGAAATAGATGTATAGAGTAAAAAATATACTGTTATTTACGCCGTGTTATCTTTATTTCAATCAGCTCTGTGTTCCAGAATTAGCCCGGGATTCTAATAATGAATGGCATAGGATAATAAATACCGATAAAAGACCAAGGTAACGATTTCGAATGGAATTATGCCAGTAAGTATTCAAAAGTACTAGCAAAGAACATTTTTGACATAATCCTGTAATCCATAAACCGGAAGAGGAAGGCAGAGCAGTGTAGTACAGTTCCACATTTTACTAGTTGCGTTTACGTCTCAAATTGGAATAGGCGGTGAGCATGTTGCTATACACCGGGCACAAATCCAGACTCCGACACACTACTAGGAATTTTACCTAGAAATTCTAAGTTAAAAAAATCCAATAGTAACGGACCCGAGTCTTTAAGCCCAGGACCTCGCGATCGGCAGTCGCGCCTGCAACCATCCGACCAACGAGGTAGCCAAAGAACATACGTGTATATCGACGCAAATCAGTATCTCATGATTATATCATAAAAATATCAGAAATATTTATAATTAATGTTTAAATGTGACTCCTATTGCATTGTTTTATTAAAGGAACAAAACTTAAGTTTAATTATCATGCAACTAGTAGCGCCCTCTGTTGACGATTTATGTAAACGTGTGATGAGTGGAGAAGTTTATTAAAATAAATGTAATTTATGTAAAATAAATCATTAGGAGTTACGTAAAATTCATTATAATATTAATTTCGAATCATCATCATCATCACCATCAGCCTATTCCCGTCCACTGCTGGACATAGGCCTCTCCAATAGCACGCCAATGAGCTCGATCTTCAGCTTTTAGTATTCAACCGCTGCCAGCCACTTTGCGTATATCGTCACTCCAACTATTGGAGGGCGTCCTACGCTACGTTTGCCAAGGCGTGGTCTCCACTCCAGAACACGTCTACTCCATCGGCTATCGGTTCTGCGACAGATGTGACCAGCCCACTGCCCCTTCAACTTGCTAATCCTTTGGGCTATGTCGATAACTTTGGTTCTCTGTCGGATCGTATCGTATTACTGATCTTTAGAATTGATAATTGCAGTTCTATTTTTCACCTTTATCCCCTGTATGGTAATAAGTGTAGCCAAAATGCAAAACTATGAAAATGTCTGTATGCATGTGGTACATACCTTAGAAAAACCAAAATTGGGAGCAGTAGAGGGCTGTTGGTTGATGTCAAAGCGTTTGAAAACTGTGAACAAAGAAAAGACAAATTTAAAGTTAATAGGTTCCAGTTCCCTTATACTAGCTATTATAATGACATGTAATGTAACGAGTGATTCTCAATTGAAAACATAGATTACACCTATAGATAGAATCATTGATTATACAAGTTTAAATTTTATACAAGTATAATTATTTCACAGGTAAGTTGGAATTGATAGAATTTAATGTGAAAAAAACCTTCACGTCTGTGATCCTTGAAAAGGCAGGCAGTGGAGTGTAATACAATCTCACGTTTCACCAGTTTATAATACGCTAGTTTTAAGATTTTAATTTAATGCCGATATATGCCGATTTTGCCGACCAATTACACCCCTTTGCAACTCTCAAATTAGAACTAAACAATACAACAGTGCATATGCTATAGCCAGGTCTGAATACGACGGTAATGCTAGTATTAGCGACTTCTGTATTGCTTGAGAGGCTTGAAAAAAGGGTGTTAGTAACATTGTACATAATTATTATTAATAGCTGGCCTCGGTGCAGTGGTTAGTGAACCTGATTTTTGCGCCGGGGGTCGTGGGTTCAATTCCCACAAGAATAAATGTGCGAGGAGCACAAGTATTTGTTCTGAGTGTAAAAATTACCTATACACATATATATTTATATGTATGTATATATGTATTATAATATTATATCATGTAAGAAAAATTCATTGCTTAGAATTAAGTGACGATATCATATCTCCAAGCAGTATACACCGCTCATCCTCCCATAAACGTCACATACACGTGCAAGCGATTCATTAATTGTACATACCCCTACCAACATTTGTTTCGTCCTAAAACCGAGCATCCTCAGGGTTATAGACTCTAGAATAGCCGCAAAGTTAGATAACTCTTATTGATGTACCGGCGTGTATGTAAGAAGAGAATGATGAATATAGAAGAAGCGCGGCAGGTCTGTAAGGATAGTGATATTTGGCACTCGGTGCTCTCTGCCTACTCCGTAAGGGACATGGCGTGAAGATATGTATGTATGAATGATGTACAACAAAAATTTCATGGGTATTTTGTTGAAAATATGGTTTGTAGAGGAATGTGTGCTTGAAGTTATTGAAGATATCGGCTCTTATGTGTATGTAAAAAACACAACATATGTATATAGAAAAGCAGTTATAAATCCATCGTGTGCCATCGTTTAGCGGCAAATTACACACCTACTGTGCTGTAAAACAGTTAATACGAACGTAATGCGCTCCCGATAAGAACGTGTAGCGTTATGCTGATGTGAAATGCCGCTTGTAAGGGAGCATACACACCTGAATGTTATACCCACTCGTACTTGGTATTGCACCAGAATGTAGTAACTAGACAGTAAATCCTTTTTATATATGACTTATGCGTATTTTTAAATTTTTTACTTATTATATTTGTAGACAATAATACATGTAACATATGCCTTTTATTCTTTTTTTTAAAAGTACATTGTTCTTCGTTGATTTTCTGCAAGCCTCGTTGGTCGTGTTGGTTGCAAGCGCGACTGCCGATCGAGAGGTCCTGGATACAAATTCCGAGTCTAGTACTATTGGATTTTTCTAAAATTAGAATCTCCAGTAGTGGCTCGGAGTCTGGATTTGTGCCCAGTGTATGGCAATAGACTCACCACCTATTCCATATGGGGACGTAAACGTTATTGGTAAAACGTGGGCGTGCACTACAATACTCTGCCTACCTGGTCGGGGATTAGAGGCATGATGTTACATTTTAATTTTCTCAGTGCTTATAAAAATAGACAAGTATGCAATACCTTCAACAGTGACAGATAGGTAGGCGATTTTCAAACAATCGACGATTTTGTTCAGCCTACTCGTTTTGATACACATCTTATCTCTTACTGTCTATTGTCATACGTGTTGCGTGGTACAGTGGTCACAGTTAGCGTTAAAAAATAATATACATAATGCACGTACATTTTAGCAAGAGTTTCATCTCATGAAGACTCATGTGGCCTTAGTAAAATTTGGCTTTCTATTTTTTTTTATCTCGTTTTGGGTCTTTGTGTGATTTACGAACCATAAAATAGAGGACTCACTTTTCCATCAGAGCATAGGTTTCGTGGTTGCAAAACAATATATAATTTTAAAAATAATTGCACACTATTATGTGGTATTTTGCAAAATGCAACTTTTATACCAAGTAATTTAACATCACCAACTGCAGTAGACATTTTTATTTTAACGCTATACAATATCAAATATCCGTTATTATATCAGCAATGTAATGGTACTAATTATTATTAGTGATTCTAGTATATTCCTACGTAATGTCGTAAGTATTTTGAAATTAAATATCACTTGCTGTAACGGTCAAGGAAAACTTTGTTGGGGAATGTTGAACTTACAGTTTTTCATAATGTTCTTTGAGACGAACGAACTATGCCGTAGCAGTTGACGAGCGGACAGATGACGGCTTTGGCAAGCCTCGTTCTGAATGTAGGTAGATGTTGGTGACGGTAACTTTGATAGTGATGGGGTCGGTGATGGTGATGTTGTTGATGGTGGTGATATTGTTGTAAGAAAAACGGTTAAATTAAACGGTTAAAAAATGATAGAAGAAAAAACACGTCACAAATAACTTGACAGCCTCGTTGGTCGTGTTGGTTGCGTGCATGACTGCCGATCGATAGGTCCTGGGTTCAAATCCCGAGCCGGTACTATTGGATTTTTCTAACATAGATTTTTTAGTAGCGGCTCGGAGTCTGGATTTCTACCCGGTGTATGGCAATAGAGTCATCACCTATTTCAGAATGGGGCCTAAAAGTAACTGGTGAAACGTGGGAGTGTACTGCACTCCTCTGCCTACCTCTTCGGGGGTTACAGGCATGTTGTTCCGTTACAAATAATGAACCAGATCACTAGATCTGCGTTACGCACACAGTTACGATCCCAAACGATATTACGGTATCTAGTAACTTGAACATATTTAGCGTTTCCCTATTTAGGAACCGCGTTTACAATCAGCTAGTTCACATCTAACTAATCAGTCAGGAATCATTGTTAGCGCGTATTTACATAACATAATTGGCATCAATCGCTCGCAATCAAAAAGTTGTGCAATCCGTCAATACTAATATAACCGAAGGCGAAATGCTGTCTAAATTGAAATACGCCAATGTCAATATAACTGTTGATGTGCCAATGGAATTTAATTTTGAATTAGAAAAAAACGTTTTAAAGCGAAATAGTTGAAGTTACATATATGGAGGACAGTTTCGCTTAGTGCATGATGATAATGTCGGTGTAAAAAATGCTCTCAACAATTTACTAACTGTGAGCATTGATAAGTTATACTGTCCCAAATTACGTATTGGTTGAGAATTTCGTTAGGTATATTCAGTTTCTTTAATGGGATCAAAATTAAAATGTTACAATTTGATTTTGTTGCTATTATTTTTAGATTCAAAACAGGTTCTTATATAAAATGTTTATAAGGGTATCTATTTGGGTAACATTTTTTAAACAATTCCCGTGAAAAAAGATATGATATTTTTTATTAATATATTTCTCAGGATACAAGTGCGCTTAAGGTACAAAAATATCAATAAAACACTTTGTCTCTAATATTAAACGTTTCGTGTCTGTCTAGCATTTATAATTTAAGTACCGGCTTAATTCACATATGTATTTTCAGGGTCTGAGCTCTGCCGGCATCGCGGGAGCTCATTAAGAATGACCTCGAATAGATCCAACACTAGTCGGCCTATCCAGAAAAAAACATATGGTCTTAATTCGAAAAACCCTTCAATTATGTGCTTTGTCATTTAATCGTGTACTTTGTCACCGTATAACTACAAACCATTCATAATTAATTGATCGATACTTTCTCGAAGCGGGCTGTATATTTCGGGAAGTATATTTGATGGGACGCATATTTTACGTGAGTTATACCGGTACACATTTCAATTAAATACTTAGTCATTTAATCATGTACTTTGTCACTGCATAACAACAGAACATGAATGATTAATTGATTAATCTATCGATAGTTTCTCGGGGCGGGAACGATAAACCATAACCCGAGCAGACTCGATTACATTGATAAGATACCAGTCGGATCCAGCACTAATGGACCCGCCGCAGAATACGGAGATTTACACTTTCTAAACTATCTCAAAAGGCGTTCTGGAGGACGGATCGGAATATTGATAAGTTATTGAGACCAGCTCATACGAAACTAGATGGCATTCATTAGTTGCGGAGTTGTTAAGAATGCATACTGTGCGTTTCATTGGCTATGTTAGGAGCGAGGCACCAAAGCCTTTGTTTTAGAAGAGTTAAGTGTAATTTATTATTCTGATATTAAAATAGAGACCTGTTATTAAAACTTAGCGATCTTTGTTATATGGGATCTAAGTAAGGTCCTCATTTATTTTTCCTCAACCGATGTCTTTCCAAAAAGATTTCCGAATCAGTTTCGGCAAATTGCCAAGAAAGTCAATCTGTTGAAGACAAAACTGGCCTATTATCGACTAATACAAATATAATCGTTCTCTCGTCCGTGTATTAGTCAGAGTCAGCGCAAATCGCCCTCACGAACCTCTAACTGATTCTAATGCGCCCCCATTTGTCACGGCGCCCTCTCGCCGTGGCACAAATTATTTTGTTACATTAAACTTAATGGGTACACGAAAACGTTAGCCCGAGCAATTAAATATCTCACTTAATTGGTTTTGTATTCTCCTTTAAGAGAAACTGAAAGAAAAAATGTTATTTACTTTTATTTATTTACTCTTTATTATTTTTGTATAACAGGCAGACTTACATGTAATGTCTAGTGGTATTCTCTACTAGTCAACTCTTGGCTATGGTAAAAAAATTCATGAGAGTAATGAATGTAGAAAAAGCACATCAGGTCTGCAACGATAGAAATATTTAGCACTCCTGAATACATTGGTTAGCTATTCTGCGATTCCTCTCGTTCTTCTGTAGCGTATTTAAAACATTGAATAATGGATGTATGTACTTACTAGAACTCAGGTCCTCTTAACTCACCTTTATTTCAACCATCTGCAGAGATATTCTAAACACAGCCTTATTTAATACATTTATAGAGATATTTCAAGTCCTCAATCAGCGAATTCCTGTATAGGCACAAATGGAAGAAAAAAGTATCTCGCTTAAACATTTTAAACCATTCAGAGAATCAGGCTTCAGGATCGTCTAAAGCAGTGGCAAGGCGAGGTGGAATCACACATGGGCACAGCATTGGCGGGCTCAGAATAACTAGGGCCAGATTGACGAGATACATACATTAGGGACCTAACGAACATCTCAATTTAGCCAGCCACCTGCCTCGAGCGCGCTCAAAACTGGTCACTTTATATGGATAAATTTCAGTGTATTCGGTTTCGTAGGTTCGGGATAAAACTAGCGAACAGGTTCGCAATACTTTCGAGGTGTTAATTGCACGAGGTGTAAATTAACATTAGTCAAATATTTCTTATTTGTATGTAAATATGTACCAAAATCAGTCTGAATTAATTAAAATTAACTTAACATAATTTAATATTAATATTTACAGTTTTTGATATACTCGTATATATATTATAATAATAATCTATTTTGTAGTATTTGATTTATAACTTATCTATTTATAACTTATCTATTAAGTGCAAGCTTAGTGATATTAATACTTTCGATATAGTTGTACTTTTTTAAGTACTAGTTTGACGGTTGATCGTAAGTCTTGTGGATGAAACAGTGTAATGAAGAAAAATATATAAACTGTGAAATAAGACCGTTATTACTTTTTGTTTTGTTTTCTGCTTGGTAGTTGTTTCTCTTTTTTATAACTTAGTCTTTATATAATACACCTCTTTGTTTTACTTTAGATGCAATTTTCAAAATCACGGAAAACGGTATACCCGTTAGTTGTATCGGGCCATTCTCTTTGCAAATATTTAAATTAGAAAACTATTTATCTACCAGTTCCAAAGAGGCGTGACAAACATTTCCAAAAAATTTCCGTTACCACATAAAGCTACTGCACCAACTGGCTTACAAGTACCTGTAAGCAGTAGGACTTTATGCAAATCCTATAGGCAATTACAAAAGAAATGGTTCTAGTCCCGCACGAGGGCTCAGTCGTGCGATGCCTTTTCGGGTTCGCTCTTAAATAAGTCTATTGTCTGTCAGTACGTGGGTCTATTAATGAAACTTGTATATTTAGGAACGCAATGATTTGTTGGGATTGGGAAAACACGTAAAGGTCAATCAATTGTTATAAGGGTAGGAAATAATTATCTGGGCAATGTATAGATCCTTGGAGAGTTCCCCAGTCTTGGAACGGGTTACAGACGTGTTGATATTTTTAAAAAAATACTTCAACGCATTTTTAAAAATACTCATCGGACCGCATAATAAACCTGCCCGCTGACAAATGCAAGTAACAGTTGCGACATCATTCCCTATCGACCGCAATTAGCTTTTCACACGCGTCATCCAAATTGGCTTGTCAGTCGACAGCCGTGTGAAGCCTCCGTCACATTAACGTGGCCTCAGGCTCCGTCGGCTAATGGGAGCTGTATGACACCTTGTTTGTGTTTGAATTTGTTTAGCTGTTAATAGCATTCTTGAGCAAGTGTGCATAGTATATGCGTGAAATATATTTTTTATTTTACCATGGGTTGCTGGAAATCGCTTTTAAGCGATAAGGCTACCCGTTGTCTAAATGTTAGATATGACAAAAATTATATGAAAATAGAATTATTGAGATAGAAGTGAGGGCATTACAAGAATGTGTGTGGAAAAGTTAGAAATAATATGATGGACCTGATGTAAAAGAAGATGTAGTGACAAGGATTGAGAAAATGATGTTAAGAAAGTTCGACAATGTAAAAAATGCATAATAGTAGAATTAAGTAAGAGATGTGAAAGCGAATGTGCATAGTAGCACTGGAACATTGCTTCGATTGAATGCGAGATATTCTAAAAGAAGGCGGTTGAGGAACAACTTTTAATTGCTTTTAATATTTAATTTACAGACAAGTCTCCGAAACCGGCGTGTACATATGAAGAGAGTGGTGAATATAGCAGAAGCGAGGCAGGTATGTAAGGATAGAGATATTTGACACTCAGTGCTCTCTGCCTACCCCGTGAGGGTCCTGGCGTAAGATATGTATGTATGTAATTTACAGGGAAGCATGTACGATAACAATGACTGAAGGAAAACAGTAGGAGGACTGACTATTGTAACTGTTACAAGTAACTATTTACCAATGAATTTCTGTAATACATTGTCTGTTAATATATGTAGGAATAATTGTCGCATACATGACCATCAATTAGAACACATCCAACAATCTGATTGGCCATTAACTCCTTTCGATTAGCACAATCGATCCCGTTCTAAGAACAATTTATGCTTTTTTTCTATTTTCCAAAATAATTTTTTTACAAACCTAACTCTTTATAGATAAATCTATAAATATACGCCAATACATTCGTCTTCAAGAAAACGATTAGCCGTGACGTATGAGACGCTAACCGCTGCCGACATTACCATAAAACACATAATATTTCACTGATGGGAAAACATAAAGGCAAACGGTTCGTTTAATGTTGAACTGCGCAATAATGGTGCGTTTACACATTGCTGAAATCAGCGTATATCTAAGCAAAGGTTATGAATATAACATATTAAATATGTAATAATGAGATGAGGGTATTAATAACCTATATAAAGTTGAAGGGGATGGAAATGTATATGTAAGTATCCAACACCTTCAAAATGATTAGCTAGCTCCGTAGTCATTTTTAACATGAATGTTGTTCCAAGTTGTCAACTTTGACAGGGTATTTTGGCGCCAATTTGATCGCCATATTATTATACGTCATATATACTTTCAACTTGAGATTTTTCATAGCTATGACATGCGAAAAAAGAAGGAAGCTAGTTAGTAAAACACTGGCAGTTTTAAAATATTTCCATTCAAAATTGTAGAACAAAATTTACTTATACCCAACTGAACTCAGTATAGTGTAGAAACAACATAACAGATAAATGGATGCCACTTAGAATTGATTAGCCAGCGTACGCGAGTGCATTTCCAAACGATCGCCGACCCAGTACTAATTAATTAGTTTAACGATAGCGCTGCAGAACTGCACGTGCTCCGGACTTGCTTTAATAAAACTGTTGGGTACTATTTTAAAAGTCCTTAAAGTATTTCTGGAACTAAACTCATAATCAGCCTAAGTTACGTAGCATTTTGTTTCCTAAGGACGCTTTCGAATAAAGATTTAGTCATCAAATGTGTTACATATGTCGCAGCACACAATCACTGTGACGTCATAATTGAGTTTTTAAATATAGAACGTTCGAAAAATGTGGACGAAATTGTCGATTAATGCAATAATTTCTGTATCCTAAATTTAAATTATTGTGTGTTATAGGAGCATGATAAGTAGAAATTTTAAGTAAACTGTGCGAGCTGCCATCGGAAAGTTGTACTTAAGGATCACCGAGTATATCCATATCCAGTTATAAATTGCAACGGATACCGATATTGACATTTGGAGACTACTCCCTATATTTATAATAGAACTTCTCGCAACAGGTTAAGGTGTTCTTTATGCAATGAGCGTATTATTTGTGGAAACGTGATCCACAGTAATTTTAAATAAACGTGAACATACAACATAAAAATCAAGTATCGGCCTTAAAAAACTGAATGTTTGTTAAACTAATAAAAAAAAAAAAATAATACCCACACTCTGTAATTATCGTCAAATTTTACGATTCGTTGAACACCTGTTAAAATGCAGAAGTAATAACATCTGGAAGTTCGGAAGTTATGTGGAAACGAGCGAAGTGCTCAATTAACGGGCATAATTATCGATTTCCTTGACATTTATCGATTCATATTTTAAAACGATCAATATCCTAATGTTCGTGGATACGCTTTTTATTTACCGTTTACTATATAATTTTGTGTATTTCGTACAGTTGATTATTTATTGTACTTTAAGTAGTCAACGATCGTGCGGTTCGGTTTGAAGGTGAAACGTGTAACAGTTTTAAAATATTGCTACAAAAATGTTTAATACTTAATATTTGCATTTATTTTTATTGAATTTAAAAATTTATGAGGTACCTGAGTTATACTCGTTTTTTATATGTGTTTATTGGCTTTTATTATTGATTATTGAAATAGTGGAATTCAAACCCCTAATGGTATAATTGAGTCGAAGATAATATTCGTGTTTACCTCTACACGTAACACGTGAATTGTGGCAGTACACTACACTTTACTGCCTACCCCTTCGGTTAAATCATGCTATGTTAATAATTTAGGCACAAGTATACACGAATGCTTAATTATTGCATTATTATGAATTAGCTTAAAGGCTTTTCAAAGGGTACACGTATTTTTAGACATATCAGCTGATTTGTTAGTCTGCGTCGTTGCTCGTGTTGATTGCATGCGCGATTGCCATTCGACAGGTCAAGGGTTCAAATTCCGGGTCGAGTACGATTGGGGTTTTCTAAAAATTTTAATTTCCAGTAGTGGCACGGAGTCTGGATATGTGCCCAGTGTATGACAAGACTCACCACCTATTCCATATTGTAACTTAAAACTAACTGGTGAAATGTGGGAGTGTACTACACTCGTCTGCCTACCTCTTTGGGGCTTACAGGCGTGACGTTACGATTGTTAGTCTTGTGGTTGGTGATCCTGATTGCTGACCCTGATATACATGCTAGGGTTAGCATGCATATTATACATATTAATCATATCATTATTTGTAATGTGATATCGCTCACATTTTTGTCTCCTTTCGACACAGGCAGACAAAATTTACAGGCTAATTAAACTTATATACAAAAGACAAAAGAATGAAAGGTTTAAGATCATTAAAACACGTAAAAACGAAATTCCTCTTACATACTCGTATACCCTAATTTAATTCTTCTTCTTTTAATTCTTCAGTTCTTTTAATTGATGTAATGTACACGAATCGTACACATAAATATAGGCCATTCGATATATAAATCAACTTCGAAATCGATTTCAACAAGTGGCTATTAATTAAGTTGTAGTTAGATTAGAAATTAGATAGAGTAACGGTAGGGCGGCGATGGTGTCTGATATATGGCCTCCACTCAAGCACAATCGGGAACTTGGGTTTATACAATTTATACCTTACGCTCCGTAAACTGTTTAAATTATATCAAGTAGTAAGGCGAGATCGCGAAATGTACGAGATTAGTTTATTGTCTTTCTAAATTATGGATATGTAGATTTAAAAAACATGCTATAAAAATTTAAATAAAACAGTAATGTATTGCCTCGTTGGTCGAGTGGTTGCGACCGCAACTGCTGATCTAGCGGTCCTGGGTTCAAATCCCGGGTCGGGTTTTATTGGATTATTATAATTAGAATTTGTAGTCACATTTCTTGTAGTAATTCGGAGTATGGAATTGTGCCCGGTGTATGGCAATAGGCTCACCCCCCGTTTCCATTGTGGGACTTAAAACGTAACTGGTGAAACGTGGGAGTGTACTACACTCCCTACCTCGTCGGGGATTACAGGCGTGAAGATACGTTTAAGTTATGTACGTTTGGAATCTGCTAAGAATCGCTCGACGTTTATGGCTTACGACAATGCATGCTACCTCCCAATAGTACATGAAGTGCAAATCTTTAAAAAAACTGTTACCCTATTTCGCGGCGTGAGCTTGTAAGAACTATGTTTTCCTAGTATCTGCGTGCTTCGTAACATGTAATCCATTCTTTTTGTGAATTGACCCTTGAAATATATGACATATAATGGGCACAATTATTTAACGTCAGTTAACTTTGAGTGTTTTTACGAAACAATCTAGCATCTTAAAAATATCTATCATAACCGGCATAGATTGTTCAGGTAATGGTTGATCTATAAAATGATAATTATCGCTTATCTGGTTTATGAATAAAGCAGATTACAAACCGGAACAAAATGAAAATAAAACAATATATATATTTATATAATAAATTTATATAATAAAATAATAAATATATATATTTCATATTGTTAAAATTACATATATGTACATAGCCCATAATTCATTCGTATCGTGCAATGAATTATCTATTAAAACCGATCAAGGCAATAACGTCGCCTTTACATCACGCATGTACATACATAGATTTAATCAAAATCGTACAGCTTAAGGTCAAGCTTTTACGAAATTCGCAATCACGAGCATTCAAACATTACAAATAAATCATCGTAGCCCTCCAAATTGGCTGTCAGCGTTCGACAAATAAAAATGGCGGTGTAAACGTGAATGAGTTATGATATTTCTTTTCATATCTACCTATATATAAATAATTATTAATGCACCGGAGCGATTGAGTCATCAATTTTAATTATGTATTCGTTGCCGTGTCAATACGAATAGGACTGTCCAATCTGTCTTGTACGTCCGCGCGAAGAGCATACAAGGCCGCTGAGACAATAGTCGGTTGTTTCGTGAAACTATGAAGAGAGTTCTGTAATTATTGTTTTTAATCTGATCATTAAAAATGGGCCTCATATTGTGTAAAACGAGAGATGCAGAAGCAACGGTAATAGCTATGTGATAATCAAGTGAAAATTTTGCACAATAACCTGTTCGTGCTATTATTTTCGACGTACAAAAATCCCTTGCAAATTTAATATTTACATCCAGTAAAGAAAGTACATATCAATAAGTCTCATTGTACATTCATACAAAAAAGAAGAGAAATTAAACTGTAAAACAACAATTAAAATAATGTTACTAAATTTAAAAATATACGCAAATAACTTGTTTTCATTACCGATCGATATAATAATTTTGTGACATAATAAAATAAAACTTTTATAAACGTTCTACTATTTTATAACCCGACAGAAATATGTAACAAATAACAAAATAATATCATCGTCATCATATATCATCTATAACGGTGAAGGAAAACATCGTGAGGAAACCTGCACACCTTAGAGTTAAAAAAAAAATGTTTTCTAAGGTGTGT
>DWEG01000079.1:0-14347 GCA_018245845.1 Apyrrothrix hygieia | reverse complement strand
GATACTTTTCTTATAGATACAATGCGACTTCGCCGCTCCAGCGTAAATCGCTCAATGGGCATAATTTCTGCATAATGCTGACTGCAACTCGTTCACTACACGTGCATCGTGCAGTGCGTGCACGTACACAGTCACAAACACATGCAACGCGGCCAATGGAAAATGCGCGACTATAAATAAGACTGCAACGTCACATCGCTATCGCATCAAATACTGAATTAAACACATGCACAAAGTATGCCTATCCCTTTTACACTTATTCGTAAGAGTATGGCTGTCTAATTGCATACGAATGCACCTCGGCATTTTGTTGGCGCGCGCAGCGGTCTCCTCGTCGGTTCAGCTATCCTGGTACACTGTAGTGAAATTAACAGTTTGCGGTCACATTTGTTAGATGGGGGGATCTACTTTTTTTTCTAAAAGTATTAACTAATAGTAAGAAAACAAAACAAAAAAAATTCTACTGAATTAGAGGTGTTGGACCTATTTGAATTATCTGTAGTTATTGCAGTTTGTTTGAAATATAAATTTGATTTAAAATGAATCAAATTTTATACAGTATAAAAATAATTGTGAGTTTTTAATCTGTGGCATATAAGGCAGGCAGTTAAAAATTGTCATATGAAAATGCTTATTTAAATAAAAATGCTAATTATTATAAAAACAATATAATCGCTTGCTAATTCGCCCAGTTATATCGTTACTTCAAGGCAATAATCATGTATACGAAGAATTCTGGTATTGACAAAATCGTTTGAAAAATCTAAATTGAATTTAAAAAATCGTTTACTTACTATATTTTTTTAAGAAATGTAATATTTAATTTATTTTGTAAACGGTTGTTTATTTAAAAGTGAAATAAATTAAATGCAGTGTGCGAGGCGTGTCGATCGCGCGGCTCGCGGCCGAGAATGCACGTGGGTGCAACAAACTACCAGGGTGTTATAAACAAGGAGAGCTTTGCCTGCACATTGCCTACACGGCGGCATGAAGTGCTTTACTCAACGCTCGCATGAGTACAAGCACAGTAATTATATTTAAACTCGCTGGTTTCATTAGGAAATCGCGTAATTAATAAACGTAAACATGTTTTTATTTTTATTTTTCCTTTGAGTCATATCTCGTATTTTACTGGAATTGTAAATATGATGTATATTACAGAGTTATATGGATACACGACCCATATCACCGCTTTATCTTATGCGAATATACCTATATAAAATATTTAAGAGCACTACTTAATATGGTGTAAACAAAAAATATTAGTTGAGTAGGAAAGTATAATTTACGATTAGCTTTGTAGCTTTTCCTTTGTCATTCTAAGTATATAATAATTATATGATTTAAAAAGTTTATTGCAATCGGGTTCTAAATTTTAATATTGAAAATTTTCGGCACATAACAGAGTATGGTAATATTAATTCATGAGTTTTAACTAGACCGTGTCAATAAAGCTGTTGGGTTTTGGAACATTCGTTGCCGTTAAAATAAATAGATTTGATTGTTCAAATCTACATAAGTATATAGCAATAGAGCGAAAATCAATGAAAATAATTATAAATGCAATGAAATAAATACAAAAAACAAACCTAACGTTACTATTTATATATATAGAGCGTATCAATAAACGGAACATTTATCATTTTTTGCGCAGTAACTGTAAGAGATTTGCAATAAGTGAATGTCTATTAAAAGTGCAATCTTCGATCTGCATTCCGCTGCTACGGCGCTGAAAGCAGGTAACGCTCTCGCTTTTACTCGATTACCTGACGACGGTGGAGCTGGTACGTAGGCGTGTGGCACACGCAATGGGTGTTGCTTTCTAAGCGAAGGTGACGTGCTCGCTGACGCCAGCTCCAGCGGAGCACCGCGGAGTGCGCGGGCGCGGCATAATTGCGCAGATCGTTGTACATCTAACGCCATACGGGGCAATGAACGCACGCAGCTGCCCGGGAAATAGATCCCGTCCTGACTATTTCAGAACACAGCTTAGATACCAGTCGCTTGCATTGCTTGCGTTGCACCCAACCTGTAACGTGAGAACGCAAGAAATTACGGCGTCGGGAATGATAACATAAATTGCAATATTCCCGTCTATTCCTGCGGGACGCTCCTTAGCATGTTAATAAAATTAAGCAGCTTTCTCATCAGCCTCTATACTTCAAACGTATACAAACCGTTTTTTCTCACGACGTGATTGAAGTCTTCAACAAGTTATTACAAGATTGTTTTCATTATGTTATTTCAGTTACGTCACCGCTTGTGGGTTTTTTAAATCTTAAAGTTTGTTTCTCACTTCGGTGAGAATTATTAAAAAAATAATATTTTAAATGCAGTTGTGATTTTTTTTATAATGCGAGATAATCTCTGGAGGTAAATAAATGTTGTCATGAACTTTACAACAATGCTGTCATATTTTAATTAAATTTTTGCTTTGAAAATCAAACATTTCTAAATAAAACATTTAACCGATGGAAACATGCGACCCGACCCGATTAGATTTTGAAGCTGATCGGTCGTGCCATAGATATTTAATAAAACAAAAATGAAACAATATTTTTTTAATTTTTTTTTAAACAACTTCGATAATTTCCAGCCAATCTTTTAAAGCTGACCTGCAGAGTCAACTATTTTCAATTTTTTTAATAGCTTCAACAGATTACTGGATTTTTCAAACTTAATTAATATCTATCACAATATATTATAATTTTTTAGACATCATAATTTATGCATTTCCTTACTATGATGCCTGTCTCAAGTATCTGTAATTTACGCATTTAAATTTATCCCAAGAATTGTATTAGTGCAAACGGCATCAAAATCCATCTCAAAGTTACTACACCAGAGGACTCAAACAGATAAACAGACCTCGACAAAGACATTGGTGTGCTGCTCTTCTGTTGACCCAGAGGTCCTAGCTGTTCATGATGTTATAGGTTCTATACCTGGCCGTGGTAGAATATGTATACTACTGCCGCATTAGAAAACATGATTATTATTATTACCATTATACCGTTACGCCTGGGCACTACGGGTAGGCAGAGAGTACCGAGTTTGAAATATCTTTCTCCATACAGACCTTACGTGTTTCTACATTAATCACTATATTCACACATGCACGTTGTGTTCCGAGACTTTCGGTATAAATATAAATAAATACATATATGGACATATTTGGTTACTCCCTTCTCCTGAAGAGAGTGAAGAATGTGGAAGTAGCACGACAGGTCTGTAAAGATAGTAATATTTGGCACTCGGCGCTCTCTGTCTACCCCGTACGATACTAACTTGATGATATAGAAACAATAATGTATATGTTTTAATATTTCTTATTTGACGCCTGACGTAAAGCGAGATGCAGCACGCTGGCTGTATAGGATTGCTAGGATGTAGCACACCAACCTAGGAAGTGCCTATTCACTTTTGTCTTGAATAATTCTAGGTTATACGAATCGGGAAAAATAGATTGAATTCCATGGAATTCCATTCTTGTGGAAAAACGTATGCATGTATATATACCGTTCTGGATATAAAATAGTATAAACAAGTGCGGTGTCGCATCGGTTGGAAAGTGTCAGGGGCGCGGTATCAGCGTATCGTAATCTCCGGCCCACTTAGTGCGCGAAGTTCACCGGGCCGTTGCACTGTATGCGCAACGAATGCGCGCGCGCACTCCGCGCGAAAGTGATTCACGTCATTACACGTACTCTCTCTATCCATGCATAGTGCATTCTGCATTACGTTTCTAAGCAATTTGACGATTAGCTTCCACAGAACAAAATAATAAAAGCTTTAGAGGATATGTTTTAAAGGTTTTTTAAGTATAAAAATAACTTTGTCATTTATGTAGCACGGTTTATTTGCGATTGATCCGCTGTTCATTTAAAACGTTGTTATATTTAAGTAGTAATATTATTTTTTCATGTACTCAGCAGCTGCTGTCGATTTCTTAGCATATGATGTTTTATTTGTCCTCGATATTGTCATCTAATAAAATATATTATGGTTTTAAAAGTATTATTATTATAATATGTCTAGTGTTTTTGATTTTATAAAATAACGCATTTTTAGAAGCTCATGTTTACACGCACCACAAGAGCAAGTACTTAGTTGCTAACTGGTAACTAGATATAAAAGAGTCTTGAACCCGAGCCGGGAATGCTGGTAATAGAAAAAAAACGCAATGTTAGAAGCATCTAAGTCGGGTGCACTGCACTGGCCGCGCAGTGCCACTGACCCGCAACTACGTGCGCCCGCGCACCGTAGCGCGGCTACGGCGCGCTACGAGCCCACTGGTGTAGAACAGACCGAAAGTACCCACTTACTAGGATAGGCAAAGCGACCTGGGACTTTTCTTTTCTCAAGAGACTAATTAAATTAATTTCATAACGCCACGCTTGTATTTAGACTATTTTCGAGGCAGAGGAGTGTAGTATTCCCACGTTTATACTATGCGTTCAGTGGAATAGGGGGTGAACCTATTACCGTACACCGGGCATGAATCCATAAATAATAATTAAGTTATTAAACAAAATTACAAATTACCTTCATTTTTTTACGGTCGCGACTAATTCTATACTCACCTTAATTTATGAGTATGGTTAACACTATAATTATGGTGCTTTGATATTTTGACGAAGTTTTTCGCTCAATGTAGGCATCATGATCGTTAAAATGAAAAAATATTCTGTAGTTTTTAATAATTTTACGTTAAATGAATATTTCTCACATTGTTCTAGAATATTCTTCAACTTTCCATTTGGGTGAGTCATTCGCCATATACATTACAACTGATAGCTGTTGGCAAATGAATTTTCCGCTTTAAATAGATGTCTTCCTTATGGAAGAGCCCATGACGTGTCTACGGGATCGATACCGGAAAACCCTCTCGAATAGCTGGAATAGCCGTGACTCATTGCGGCGTATTGTTGTGTTCAATAGATAATCTCACCATCCCTGTACAATACAGTAGCTCTAATAAAAAATATTATTAAGTTATAATTAACGTGTAACTGTATACATTAATGAGAAAAACACCACCTGTGTTTGTAAATTTTTCAAATTATTTTATTTAGTTTTTTTGTTCAATGAAATGTAATAACACCAAAGTTAGTAAGATAACATCTTTTTAAACTAAGAGCAAAACATTTATAGCGAATATATCATCCTGCTTAAATTCGTCATTTTGTCGCCGTACAAGTAATAATATACTGTGAACACTCCGTGTCAAGTGCCTCATGTAAAATATTCCAAGTCAACCGAACCGATTCAATGATATCGATTTAGAATGCAGTGACCGGAGGGCAAAGAGGGCGACGTCATCACTTGGCCCCGGTATTGTATTGCATATTCTAAGTCCTCCGAAACGGTTACATATCGATTTCGCTTTGAAAAATTAATTCGGCTCAGTGAAAACATCGATCCTGTGTTTACGTAAGTCTCTGTTCCGAAGATGGCCGTCACAGACGATAATATGAAAATTAGTATTGAAACTTTCAATGTAACGACTTAACATCACGCCTGTATCTCGCCGAAGGAGTAAGCACAGGAGTGTATTACACTCCCACGTTTTACCAGTTACGTTTACGTCCCGCTATGGAGTAGGGGGTGAGCTATAAAGCCATGAGCCATTACCGGCATTTTTAACTAACCTTGTAACGCTTTTATTGTTCAAATTCTATTCGAACATCTTCGTATAAAATTACTCAGTCCTTTACTAAATCTCAGTAAACATAGCATAGTTAAACTCCTCGAGGGAAACCTATGTCCAGCAGTGGACTGAGACAGGTTGATAAGGTGATGATGTTGATATAAGTCAGTGCAATGTTGCGTATTTAATATTGCACCTGTCTCAAGGGTATTGCACCCGTCAGCTAGTTCCATTACGTATACAAGTTAACTTATACATCTGCATGCTGTTTTTCACGAATGAGGCACTGCCATCTCTTGCCATAATATTGGTATATAGGCGGCATTATAGGCGGTTTTTTAAATCCTCTGAATTCCTCCGATATTTTTGACTACTGCTACCTAACAATAACCTCCGAGATAAACTGGTTAACGTTCCCTTAGAAACACTAATTCTTGTCTTACGATGACACCTACAGTTAGACGCCAAATAGCGGCCCAAGACAGACCACGATCAGTTCAATAGTAGTTGTGTTCTACTCTTGCGACAGAGCAATGAGAGTTTTAACCAAGTCATGTTACCAGCTACTGAATTCCTGTGGTAAAATCAGTAATGGCTTAGTGGTCTAGAATACAGCCTGCCACTCCTTAGAATAGAACCCAGAACCGACAGGTATAGCACTCAGTGCTCTCTTGACGTGAGACCTGTCGTGATGATACAGATATATAGATAATTCGTACAATGACAAAAAGCTGTGAATGTAAGTGGACCAGTGAGGAGGTAGGTGATGTAGTGATGTGGATAATAATACAGATGGAGTGAGAGCGCGCGGGCAGTTTTTGCTGGTGGCTGGCTCCGCATACAGATGCGACCCGCGGCCGACGACCTGCCCGGCGCTTGACCTCGCGCGCGCTGCAGGCGCAGCGCGCAGCTTCCACTCAGTTAGATTTTCATTTTATAGAAAATCTCGTTTCATTATCATTTAATAGAAAATTTCATTCAATGGAAAATTTCACTTTTTGTAAAATTTAATTTAATAGAAAAATTAATTTAATAGAAAATTGCATTCAATGGAAATTAACTTGAAGAAAATTTAGAGAGATGTAAAAAATACCTAGCCCGTGAGGCCACCAAAAATGTCATTATATTTCGGAATTTAGGTCTGTGTCGATTTTTAAATGTATTCAAACCATTTTAGTTCCACTATTACACAAGGTATACTAATAACATTTATGTAATTATTTGAATCAGTATGCACATTTGAACATTTTCCACGATATATTTATTTCAATAAAACGAAAGTAACTCTTTCTGTTGACCAGTAACTGTTATATTGAACTAGTAATCATCTGTCCGCTTCGCTATTATATTCTTCTTTAAAATTGACATTATTTTTATAACTTCATAACGATGAATCAACAACTTTAGATATAACGTAACATCACGCCGGTAATCCCCGAAGAGGTAGCCATAAGAGTGTAGTACACTTCCACGTTTCACCAGTTACGTTTACGTCCAATTATGAAATAGGTGGTTAGTCTATTGCCGTACAACGGGCATAAATTCAGACTCCGATCTACTACTAGAAATGTCTACTAGAAAATCTAAGTTAGAATCCAATTGTACCCGACCCGGGGTTTGAACCTAGGAACTCTAGATAGGACCATTTTAGATATCTATTTAGATTTTAGTCCGAGAGACTTATAATACAGAGTCCTAAACACTTATAAACCCATTCACGTGTTCCCTTATGTCAGGAAAATCCACATGAAATTTTTAAACTTAAAGTAGCAGGATTTGGATAGAATAGAATGGATATGGACGATTAGGATAGAGGAGACAGTATGTTAAATTAACAATAATTTTTTACACAAACGATAGCGCGATCTAATGTTCAGGCAGCGCCACCTTTTGGCAAATTATATTACTACCAATAGCCTATATGTAATTCAGCCAAGCCATTTCAGCGGAAAAGAATAACAAACACACTCACAAACTTTTGCATGTATAATAATAAGAAAGTATAAGAGAAAAGTGTTAATAAACGGTAAATACTTGCGGTATGGAAACCATAATAGAGAGGTACGTAAACATGTGTATGGGTAGAAGCTCATTCCTATCCTTACCCATTTTTAAACAAGACAGAATGTTTGAATAGGAGCACAATAGACGAGTACAAAAGCGCACGAATAGGAATCTTAGAATACAAGTCATAGAACTTTCTATGAAAGGAAGTACGCGTGAAGAAAACAGGAGTCTAAAAAGGGAAATCTTTTATGTCGACAAATGTCAGCATAATAGCTAATTTATTTGCTGGTCCACTGACTGCGATAGTGAAACATTGCTACAATAGTTAAATATTAAATTATGTGAACTACGAAAATGGTGTATAGATCAATTGTCCTTTCTATAATCATATTGTACGGTGATATAATTTTACATGAAATTTCGTAAATCACGCCTGGAATTCCTGAAGAGGTAGGCAGAGGAGTGTAATACACTCTCACGTTTCACCAGTTACGTTTACGTCCCAATATGGAATAGGTGTGAGTCTATTGCCATCGGGCACAAATCCAGACTCCGAGCGACTATTAGAAATTGTAATTATAGAAAAATCCAACAGTACTCGCCCCGGGATTCGAACCCATGACTGCTCGATCGGCAGTCGCGCTTGCAACCAACACGACCAACGAGGCAATCATTACATTAAATTTGTTTCTGAAATAAAAATATCATTGCATGACATTCATTATGTTTTCCCTTAAACGATGCTAAGAATTACAGTACAACAACAGTTGACAAAGTTATCCAAAGCTGTTATAAAAATAGTTGTGGCTTGTGCTTGGAAAACTATTCATTAAAATAGTCCATATCACGCAGTCACATGCCAATGTATTAAATAATCGTTGTAATGTTTCTAAATTCTTGAACAAAAATAGGGCTGGCACTATTGCAAACTATTAGACAGAAAATTATTATTATTTTAGACAAATCAAATTAATTCGCGCTAAAATTAATTTATAATATTTTTTTAGATTTACGATGAGCATTATAGAGCATGTTAAAAACAGTTTTCTTGTGAAGTCAAAAGAAAAATTTCTTAAATGTAATTTCGCTTTAAATCGTTTGGCACTATTTTCGTTATTGTTACATTAGTCTTCCCAATCTTTATGTCATAGACATACATATTTACAGAAACTCAGAGCTCTGTGTTCGGGCTATGACTGCGAGTGTACTTCTGCTGATGTTAACATTTTATTATTGAACAATGTATTTATCTTAATCGTTAATTATTTTTTCTAATGCGAATTCCGCATATAACCAAGAAGGCGACAAATATAACGGACTTACTGGATACGATATGGTGGGAATCTTATATAACTGTTCGTTGCTTATACAGATTATCAAGATTGCGAGTACAGGGATTTGGCAATAATTCCGGGTTCACTTGTCCTGCTTTATAAGAGGGCGGATAAAAAGGATAGCAATAAGTGGTTTTCGTCTAGGATAGCTACGAAATGTAATAAGAGCGGTACTCGGTTAAGCCAGTTCTCGGTCGCGGCCAAGGCCTGCGCGGTCAGGGACGAAACATTTCACTCAATAACTAATTAAATGTACCAACTTTCCTACGTTCTCTAAGGCGTGTAAAGTCTGTGAACCCTTATTTAATTTACTCTACATTAAATGTGTCGTTTTATTAAGGTGTATCGCACTCCTCTGCCCACACCTTCGGAAAAGTACAGGCGTGATGTTATGTTACGTCATATCAAAACGTTAGAAATTAACTAAAAATGCAATCAATTCTGACATTTCACTTAGTATGCAAAAATATAAATATGTAGCAGGAAAATAGAACTGCATTACGAATAGAGTATAGTTTTTTTTCATTTGTATTATTTATTTCAAATCGTCATATTTGAGCTCAGTTGCAGATTGTCTGTAGGATTCTGTAGTATCAAAGGATACTCAAGTATTTCAAATATTATGCTTGCAGAATGTAAATGTTTAAATGTGAATTGTACCAGGAGCGTAGCGCTGGCAAGAGAGTCGTCGGCCGGGGCCAAGGCCCGCTCGGTCAGGGACGCTCGATCTCGATTACAATTATTGTATTGTATACTCGCTTACTACAATAACTGCAGCAATAATTCAATGGTCATAAACGCGGTATTCATTCATTGTCACTACTAATGTTATATTCTTATGTAACACCAAAACTAAACACGTAACATCACGCCTGTAATCCCTGAAGAAGTAGGCAGAGGAGTGTAGCACACTCCCACGTTTCACCAGTTACGTTCACGGCTCATTATGGAATAGGTGGTGAGTCTATTGCCATGCATCGGGCACAAATCTAGATTCCGAGCCATTACTAGAAAATCTAAGTTAGAAAAATCCAATAATACTCGACCCGGGATTTGAATCCAGAACCTCTCGATCGGCAGTCGCGCTTGCAACCAACACGATCAGCGCGGCAGCCGCCAGTATCCAGATAACCATAACATAATAGCTACTAATTTAAATGTATGAATACCAATATGGAAAACCAAAACCTACAACCTGACATTGACTCTAGATTTTTTATGTGTAACAAACAAAACACATTCGACTATAACGTTCGAGACAAAGTGGCTTTTATAATTGCAGGTAGCGCGACGGAAGTTGCGTTTCCTTGTTGGCGTCTTTAAAGGGTTTTGTGATCGCGAGGGAGAGCAAAGCCGCTGAAACAGACGGCATTGTGAGCTATAATCGCACTCCGTGTGTAATGCATGTTTGTGTGTGCGCTGGGCTTACACGCCGGTGCGGAAACGAGGTGCGTCGGGCTTCTCCCGTCTGGCCCCACACCCCTGCCCACCCTGTCTGCAAACCTCCCCGCCCCCTCTGCAGCCTGCCCCCTGCTGTAATTCACTCTCACTAACCCACTGCAGCACAGTCAATCATGCATATCGCACGGCCTGTCTAATTCAAGGCAAAGGCGACGTTGTACGGAAGCAAATCGCACGTACCGTTTAACTCCTATCATTATAAAAATATAAGAAATGGTGTGTTATAATGTGGGAGGAAATAAATTAATATGTCCTATAGTACATGCTAACAGGAGGCTTTAAAACATAGCGTTTATTTATTTTATTTGTTGGATTTTGATGAAATATTCAGGAATAGCATAGAATTCAGAATAGTATAATGGAAAGTTATTAAAAAAATATTTTAAAATCATCAATCACCGAAAGTATCGCATAATAATAGTAATGAAAAGTAACCCCTCAACTTTCACATTAAACGTGTTCAAGATATTATGAAGTATAGTAAAATAATTGGCCCCGCTGAATTTATATTTGAGTTTTCCTTCTTATTTTGATAGTAATAAAAGAAACACGTAGCGAACGTCCTACAGCCATAAAAAATATAAAACGCGGAAACCCTCTTCAATTTGAACTGAAACGCCGTACGAGCATTCTTCCAGGGGTTTTGTTCGCAACACACACTACATCAGTTAAAAGCGTCGATGCATTCTGTTTTTATAATGTGTACAAGTCGTCGGTGAAAGCGCCAGGGTAGCGGGAAGGCGCGGGGTGCGGGGCGTGGGGGGCGACAGGGGAAGTGCCCCCATGTCTAGACTGGGTCGGTAGTTTTCCGGGATTCAGCCGGCTTTGACTGCAGTCTGCTCACCCACTCATTGCGCTCTATCCAAACGTGTAGCTACGTACGTACATGCGACCGTCTGAGAGCCCTCGTCGCATCAGACGCAGTTTTTGTATTACTTTTCTTTATATAGACGGCTACTGGGGTGGAGGAATGAATGCTCTTGTCTGTAGGGAATCTTCGGAGCGTCGGAAGAGCAAAGAGTGAAAAGAATAGGAAGCAGGCAATTACACAGTTGAAGTAAACAATGTCAGGGACACGTGTGTACATCTGTTATCCAGAGTACATACTCGTTATTTTAATTAGAAGGCGATCTAGATAAGGGCTGCCTCGTATGGGTTTTGGTTTGTGAATGTGTGAGTAATTTTATAATTTTGTGTATTTTGAAATGTAATTTTAATTAATTAATTAATTAATTACTTATGATTAAGTACTGTGTAAATGGAGAAAAATAAAGTTATAGTAACTGTACAATGCGGTGTTCAACTTGATATAATTTACGTAAATTATATTAAATTGAAGTATAATCGTCATCACATATATTTTATTTTTTTATTTTTGTACCAACTGTTATGAAGGCGTTTTAATTACATTTAGATATATAAAGTAATCGATTCCCAAAAACACATGATTATACACAGATAAAATTAAACTGTGTACTTATAGTTAAAAAATTTAAGGACTTATATTCGTAATCATATTTCGACTAAAATATTACAATTAGAGAGTTCTCAATACACCTTTAATTGGTCTTGATTCTTTATGAAATTCTCAATTGGATTCTTCATTAGAATCTTTATTAGATTCTTCGCTTCTTGATTAGATAGATCTAGATAGATTATTTTGTAAAGCAAGTAGAATAAGGAACACACCGGAAACCTTTGGCTGTGGAACGGCGTGTCTGGTTGCATGTTTAGCGATTCATTGATGGCTCTAAATAGAAACGTCGCGTTCACCACAAACAATAGGCAGTTTCCGTCTAATAAGCTTTTGTGATACCGACTGGCGATTGTCTATCCATTCCCTGTAAATGAAAACTTCGTTATACTAACACCATTCATTACATGGAATTGAGCCAGTTATTTGTCTCTCATTTTTCCATTAATATGACACGACCGAAGTAGAAAATATCTCTAAGGTTATTGGATTTGCTTCTTGTAACGTAACATCGCGCCTGTATGTCACCCAAGGGGTAGCAAAGAGTACTACTCCTACTTGCCACTAGTTACGTCATACGTCCCATGAATTAGGGCGTCACCTATAAGCATATGACTGTTTTGTTCATTTTAAGGATGAGTGATTTTGATTTTTTACGGGTGCTCAAGCAGTGAAAAGGTTTGTTTAATTTTAATGTAGAGTAACTTGACCTTAGGTAAAAACCCTCTATTCGCATATCGGTCTCCAAATTTATACAATTGTATTCTCCCTGATTCATAATCTGCTATATATTTCGGAATTTGAAAAACAAGACTGAGGTTACGGTTATAATTTAAAATTTTAATTTAAATCTTAATTTCTAAAACATAAAACCCTATCAGATTTCAAATAGTCAACGAGATGCTTTGTAGTTTTACAGCAGGTTTCGTTTTCAACAGCGGAGCGAGCGACGGCTGGTGAAATGTGCGATTTTTTATCCAGATTAATCATTTTTCTGAAATTCTTCCAACATACCTTGACTGAGAGTCGAATACATTTTAGTTTAAACGATATTCTGTATAAGTGGACTTGAGGCGAACGTGGTAATATGCCACAGATGCACTTTGTGTCCAATCATTAGTACAAATCGACACGTTTGTTCTCAATAAATATTTTGATGACTTGATTGAATAATATTATAAATATTATGCTTGTAATGTAAAAATGTTTGCTGTGATCCTTGAGCCTATACATCACGCTGTAGTGTTATCACGTGTGCTGAGTACGACACGTACACCCCCATTTCAATATTAATAATGTTAGATTATAACCTAGATTAAGATCACATACACATTCGTATATAAGTTATGTTTTAACCCAATGAAGCACCAATTATATTTCGTCGTTGCTATTATAAGGGACTAGAGTGTTTCATTATGTATAAACTCCCGACATCACAGCAATCTTTAAATATGGAACACTTTTTGTTTTAATTATAACATTTGATGCCTGCCTCAATGATTGCCTCGTTGGTCATGTTGGTTGCAAGCGCGACTGCCGATCGAGATGTCCTGGGTTCAAATCCCGGGTCGAGTACTATTGGATTTTTCTAAACTTAGAATTTATAGTAATGGCTCAGAGTCAGGATTTGTGTCCGGTGTATGGCAATAGAGTTGCCACCTATTCCATATTGGGACGTAAACGTAACTGGTGAAACGTGGGAGTGTATTATACTCCTCTGCCTAACTGTTCGGGGATTACAGGTGTGAATTACGTTAAGTTATTATAACATGTTTCTTCCAAATAACGGGCAGGTTAAATTTAGAATTCGATGATGCCGTGTCAAAATTGGATTATGCGATAACTTTTTAATTAAGAATATAGTTTTGAAAGGAAACACAATATTCTGTCATACCTGCGCTGTCTCAATATCACACCTGCATACTTATTATGCACATTAAAGGTGTGTTAAAATATACGTAATATACATGCATAAGATGTGTTAAAATTTTTTGTTCTGTTTGAATTCGAATACATTATTCTTGGGTTACAATGGCCATATAACCTGAAGCCGAATTTTCGTTAACGACATCGTCAACTAGTTTGTTGCAATAACATAACAAACAATGTTTGTTATCATAACAAAAATGAATTCTCACAATGAGACATGAACCCAACATAGCATTAGTGTTCTATATATATGTCTTTGTGCGTATTGTATTGTAATTCTTATTCTTAATTTCAAGAATCCGAATATCCGAATTCCGATCGAGACTGATATAAGGAAAACACGAAAAATATTCGAGGATACAATTGATAAACTTGGCAAGATCTCATATAGCACGAAACATGTAGAATTAACGACAACTTTGTCGGAGCGGAGATCGCAGACGTATTCAAATGGCCATCTATTAGCGGGTTGTGTTCCAAGCCTGCAACCGC
>DWEG01000078.1:0-14374 GCA_018245845.1 Apyrrothrix hygieia | reverse complement strand
AGGTGTGTTAAGTCTCCCAACACACACTTGGCCAGTGGCAATCTATCACTTTAACCCTCTCATTCTGAAAGGAGATGTGTCCAACAGTGGAACGATAAAAGAGTCGGAAAAAAAGTATAGAACAGACAGACCTATTTGGCCTCCCTTGTTCATCATCGTCATCAGCCTATCTCAGTCCACTGCTTGACATAGGCCCACAAAGATCACTATCGCTCACTGTCCACAGCTTATTGCATCCAGCTTCTGTTTGCAGCCTTTCTTATCATCATCATTGCTAGAACTTGATCTCTACAATTCCCAACACATGCCCAGCATGGGGATTATGGGCAAAAATCTCCTCATGGTCCTCCTTGGTTATACATATAATGTAATAATTACCTAATATTAATGGTACTAGTGGTCCAGTAGCTATCGAGAGTCGATCGTAATTTATAAAATGTCAAATACGATCATTATTGAAGTTCTTATGCTAAAGAATACAGATCAGTATATTTCCCCGGTCAAAACCCATCCTCACCCTAACACTCACACATATATGTGTAACACTATTCGTACTGGCAGCACTGACATAGGTCCAGTGTTTATATTAGTGTGTGTGCCATAGTGTGCGTAATTTGTTTTCTGCTTACGTGTGAAAATTAATTGTGCCAAGTTTCATACTGTTCCATTCGACAAATTTACGTAAAAAGGGGAGCAAACTTACTTCACATATTAACGTAACATCACGCCTGTAATCTCCGAAGAGGTAGGCAGAGGAGTGTGGCATACACCCACGTTTCACCAGTTACGTTTACGTCCCAATATGGAATAGCTGGTGAGTCTATTGCCATACACTGGGCACTAATCCAGACTCTGAGACGCTACTAGAAATTCTAATTTTAGAAAATCCACTAGTACTCGATCCGGGATTTGAACCTAGGACCTCTCGATCGGCAGTCGCGCTTGCAACCAACACGACCAACGAGGCATTCATAAAAATTAGTAGTTATAAAAATGAAACTAATGAAATACATAGGTGGTAAAATATCCACAGTACAGTTTGCGGAAAAAGTGCTACAGCTACACAGATTTCCACAGTGAAGAAAGTTTAATGTGACTAGATTAATTTATACAGCGTACTGGATGGTGTATTTCCATATACTAAACGCGACCATCTCAGTTCTCAAGACTAACAACGCATTTGTGACTAGCTTCAAATAGGACACATACTAATTGCACTCATACTAAACTGTACATGCTGGACTAATCATACTAAGTCCCTTTTCCTGCAGTCTTGTCACAATTTAACACGAACTACTGATCATCATCATCATCAGCCTGTCTAAGTCCACTATTGGATATAAGTCTCCCAAGTGGGATTTTTGCCCATCATTGAAACGCTGGGCGTGCGGGTTGAGAATCGTAGAGCATGGCTTTTCGCACTGCCTTCGTTGCTGTCATTAGGAGGCCAGGGCATTTAGCCGCGTTTAGACAGCGCCGGGTTTAGTCGCCTCTTACGACACCCTGGTATCCCAATATGGGGTCGAGGAATGTATTTTTCTCCGCCTCCACACGGATACCAACTACTAATAATGTTTATAATTTATAGTAACCGTACACTAACAGTCCTACAGCTTTGTGCATTCTTCGTTGTCTTGTTCGAATTCCATTGCAAATGCCTGTGGGCGGAAGGGGCTAAATAACTAAAACACAAGTCTCCACTGTACTATAATTTTTTTCTCCGTGCAGTTTGCGTCATAAACGTGAGAGCGGTGAAGCGAGTATTTTGCTCTCTCTCCCACTCACGGGCTTTATGCCGGCGGACATAGTGATGCGCATTATTGTTGTCGACAATCGTTATCGATAGTGTATTTAGTTTTGTCATTACGTGGGATTGTGATAAAAATGAAAGAAAAATATATAAAACAACATATGTATTAAAATAAGGATAATAACGATTTAAAATAAATTATTAATTCGGTATGTATGTATTATAAAACTATAAGTGCAAAAGTTTAGAATGTTATAATAAATATAAATACTTATAGCTAATTTTAAATTGAATAGCAAAAAAGTTAAAAATGATAATAACTTATAACTTCGATGACTCATTTGTGTTTATCGATAATGGCTTTGCGCCCGCGCAACATGCTCACCGCCCTAGCCGGCTTATCTTTTATGACCCAAACTGCACGGAGAATTAAATTAAAAACAAAAAGGATACTATAGTAGCGGGTTTCGTGGCACAAAGTTCAACACTTAGAGTCCATATTGTTGTTAAGATAAATTTCTGTAAAAAGCACAAAATGAAATTTTTTGAACAAATATAAAAAATAAGATGAACACCTACCTTAATAATTGTGCTTTTTTCTATGTTACTCTTCAAATATTTTCTTTCTTCTGAAGTGAGGAAATTCGTTTCATTTAACTTGTGCATTAAATCCTTTATAAAACTAAATTCGGGAACTTGTTGGGTGATAACAGAATGCAATCCTAAATTTAGTTCATTTTCGATTTTATCTAAACATTTTTTGACAATCTTGTTTGCGTCATTCCTCTTATAATCATATCTGTAGAGTGCATAAATAAAAAATGTCATTTTTAAATCATTAGTTTCTTTATGAAATATGCTCGCTTTATCAATGAATTCCAGTAAATTTATTATAAATTTCCAATGATTTTCTACGTAAAAACATGTGTTATCTTTCGCAAGCTCGTTAAGTGAGTCATCTTTCAGATCACGTTTCTTCGTAAATGAAATGATTTTATTGGCATCAACCTCATTAGGATAATCTAGTAAGGTACTAGAAGGTTCTACACATTTTATTGCCCTCACAATCTGTTGCCACTGTTCCTTGTACACTTCAATCTTTTTCAGGGAATCATCAATAACCTTTTTGAAGAAAGGGAATTTCGTTGCAATATTGTTACGAATACTTTTATTTGTACGTTTTAGTTTCGACTGCAGTCCTATAAACAGTATAAAAAGTACCCACGCTTCATTCGCAAGTGATTTCAGAGAATAAAATGGGGCTTTCATATCTTCGTAAGATTTTCTTAAGTCGTGTGGATTTAAAATGTTTAGCATGAACAGAAATGTGTTGCTTAAAATTTTCGGCATTTCATTTTTTCTAACAGATATTATTGACAATGCGTTCTGTATCAGAGCTCTTTCTACAAAAGGTTTGTGAATATCTATAACTTCGTCTATTTTTTTTTTTATGTACAACAATTCGTCACGAAGTCTTTCAAAAATATCACTCTGATTTGTTTCCAATTCGATTCTTTTAAGTAGTTGTCCTTTTTTTGCATGACATAGTGAATTTCGTAATGTTTTTAAGTCATTTATAATTTCAACAGATACTTCTGCTTTTACTAAGGCCTCCGTGGACGGTTGGAGATGAAAAGACTCACAGGAAGATTTAAGTAATTCTCCGACTACTTGTAAAGTTCTCTCTATGAATAGAAAAGCATGTTCTTTTACACTTTTATTTGAATACAATTGCGCTATCTGTTGTGAAGCTCTTTTGAGTGAATAATCATCTCTAAGTTCTGGTAGCAACATGAGACAGTTGGTATCTTCGTTAGATAATTTACTTTTAGACATCCGCAAGTTGCCTTCAATATTTATTTTATACAATTCATTTTTAAAAGTATTTACAGCTTTTTCAAAATCTCTCCTTTCGAGGTATATAATATTAGTGATATCGTTCAATCTTCCTTCATCATACTCAATTGTAAATAAACATGGCATACCTTTGTATTTTCCTGAAGATTTGTTTACTTTCATTTTTTTCCTTTTCGGAACATACAAACTCCATTGGTTGGTAACATGATAATTAAAAAGGTAAAGTTTGCTCTCAAACTTCTGGTAGGAATCTTGCATTGCTAGTCGCAGTTTCAGCAAATGTAAATTATCTAATATTAGCAAACACATATTACAATCTAATTTTCGAAAATATATGTCATGGGTAATATAAAAATACTTTTTCCATATTGATGTGCCTAAGCCCATTGTATTTTTCACTAGGTCGTAGGGGTACTCAATATCTCTTTTTGCGGCAGCTTCTGCTTCTACTTTTCTAGGATGAGTTTCATAAGTATCAAGAACAGCTAGCATCATATTTCTGATAGCTTTCGTTTCTTCAATCCTAATTATGTCATCTGGTTCATCTTCCCATGTGATGAGACAGTGTTTCAAATTGTTCAATTTCTGATAAAGAACCCTTTGAAATTCGTTGAAAGCTATCAGACTTTCTACTTTGAATATCATATCCTGATTGACTTTTTTAGTGGATTTAATATCATCGTTGTATTTCTTGAAGACATTTCTTAGTAAATTACTTAACAAGTTCAAATTTTTTACATCAAAATCGTCATACTCTTTTTTGTGACCGACCCAATGTAAATCACCAGACCAATAATCATACAACATTTCAAGTAATTTAAAGTAATTTGAACTCATAGCATTATAGAAAGCTGTTTCTTTACTATTTATATCACAGGGCAAATATTGTAAAATTCTTGATTGGTACAAGAGGTAACTTAGCAATTTCTTTTTCTTATATTTACAAATGATGCTGATTAAATCTATACCTGTATGGTTGTGAGTTCGCAAGAATGATTTGTCTTGTATGTCATGGATGATTTTAATAAGGTTTTTAAATTTCTCCAGCTTGCCATTTATTACGATATTCTGTATATTTTCTATTACATAATTAATTTGATTTCTATAATTTTTGTCACAGTCCATTTTTCGCTTATATATATTTGTTCTTTTTTAACACCTTGATCTCCTTGGGAGTTTTATCTGTAAAGAAATTTACTTGCCTAATAGATCTGAAAATACTTGTTGTTAGGAGAAATCAACACAATAAAAGTTGGGTACTGGTTTTAAATGCACCTTTGGTGAAATTTTACTGTAACTATTTTTAACATGTCAGACTATGGGTTTCTAATATAAGTAATTAATAATGTTTTTTAATTATTAAAAGTTGACAAAGGCACACACATAATCTTATATGTGGTCCCTAGATCCAATACATATTGTTGAACACATTCACATATTACAAATTTTTATGGATGTTTGCTTCTGTTCATATACACATTTTAAAAATTGTAACTGCAACATATTTTTCATATTTGTACAATCCCTGATATATTCAATTCGTAAAAGGAATTTCACAATTCTTTACCAACAGTACCTATATAAGGCAAAATATTTTAAAAAAAAACTACATCGTTTTCACAGTTGATTGACTATTATTGTTTAGTATAGGACTGGTCTAAAGGTTCAGTGGATAATCAACCTGACTGCTGATCATGAATATTTGTCCTGTATCTGATTGTATGATCGAATGAATTGTACATTGGGATTCCACACCGTTGATGCGAGCTCATGAACTACATACATATACATGTACTATTTTCACCCACTGGGCACAAACCGAAATGATTCCATACTAAATCTGATACCAAAGTCACCTCACATTTACCGCTTAAATAAATAAAGAATAATAAGTAGATAAACAAGTATTGTCAATTTCTGCATTTGATATATGTATAGGCTCAATATTAAAATTATTATATTTTCTCCTTAATATAATTTTAGTGTTTTTCTCAATGTTTCGTTAAGACATCGTACCGGTGTATGGTGAATGCACTTGTAATTGGCATGCATACCTACTGACATATGTATTTAAATTAAAGTTAGCTGTAAGACTATCGCTGTTGGTGTGTCAATAAATAAGTAAATCAATAAAATAAATGAGCTACCTAATTGTTTTTACACAGGCTGCCTAGTTCAGAGTCAGGATCAGATGTGTGCAGTTGAATATTATTAATATACATGTAACAAAATAATATTTCTTTAAATTTGAATTTTGACGCGTTCCGCGTGATTATTGTCAAATGTGTTAGTTCATAGTTTTGTTCATAATGACGGATGGTCAAATACGATTAGTTTAATAATTAAACATTATAAAGTGATAACAAAACTAAAATTGGAGAATATTCTGTGAAATAATTATAATAAGTGAAAGAATAAACTTTTATTGTCATTTCTTTTTTTCCGGTTTTTTGATTGTGTATTAAATAACATAGTCTTTGTATAAAATAAAACTAAGAATAAACTTTGTTTTCACAAGCAAGACATGGTTTATTTCTTTCCTAAAGCCCAACAGATGTATATACATATATTAATTACAGTCAATAGGTGTACCACACACAACACACAAATGTCATATTCTTAATGAATAATAATTAAGGGAAAAAATGTTAAACCCTAACTTTTTCCATGACAGTGATCATTAAATTTAATTTTAATTTTCTTAACAAAGAAAGGCCAAATAAAAGTAAAATAAAATAAGTAAAACCAAGTGCCTAAAGTTGATTAGCACCTGCATGTAACTTATCTTTGGTGGTATTCAGCCCATTCAATGATTATACTATGGCACTAATTGAAAGTAAACTCTTAGAAGGAGAGCCAAATGTGTAGAGGATATTGCTACTGCTAATGTATCATGAATAAATCATACCACAAACAGATGGTCCTGGCTTCAATCCCCAGCCCAGATACCATTGTGTGTTTCTAACAGGACATTTATAGCAGTGGCTTGGAGTCTGAATTTGCACCCGGTGTACGGCAACAACCTTACCACCTATTCCATGGCAGAACATAAATGTCACTGGTGAAATGAGGTAATACTACACTCCTCTGCCTACTTTTTCAGGGATAGAAGGTGTGATGTTGTCATAACTATAAAATAAAATTTTGTGAAAGCCGTGGCTCTACATATAGAAGCTAGTACTATAAGCATCCAGAGCCAGAACAAACACCTATGTACATAAATCTTTAGGTCATGCAACACAACCCTAGAAAACACAACCCAGAACTTTTAGGGTTTTAGGCTATTGTGCAAGTTGGAGAACTGGCCCAACAAATTACTCATTTCATGGAAATATGATTTAAGCAAAATGTTATCTACAGAGACACCCTACTTTAATTTAAATATTCCAATGCTTAATAAAAAAAGAGTGTTTGTGAAAAAAATCAGGACTCAATATTAACTGTGGGCTGCAATGGAATTGGGATAGATTAAAAATAACTAATGCAATGTCCTTAGATCATTCTAATGGTAATCCATATGATTAATGGCAGTCCATTCATTCTAAACTACTGTAGGAGCCTTTATATCTATAGATTATTAATTTAATCTGGCAAACATGCAAATGAGCCACCTTATAGTAAATGGTTATCACTCATCGATAAGTGGAATTTCAAAGAAGAAGAGATTTTTCCATGCATTTCATTAACAATTTCATGTCATAGCATCCTCAAATACTTGAAATGGAATTTGATCTACATCTTACAGGACGACGTTACAATTAGTTCTACCATATATAACACAGAATCTTACTGTTGAGTTACATTCTTGGATATTGGAAATATTTCCAAAATTTTAAGTCACTTTATTTCAGCCAAGACAACTCATCATGCAATCTTATAATATATCATACAATCCTATAATATGACTTGTTGAGAACCCTTAGGTAGAAATTTGTAGATATTAATGTTTACAAATTTGACATAAACTGATTACTTTCTAATATACATGTGCCAAAATCAGAACTTTAATCGGCTATAAATTCACATTTCCAAAATATTGCTTCCTACAAACTAATGTTGTAAGTGACATGACTAGTTTAAATTGTGAGATTCCAGTTTCAACGGAGTCACATTACATAATATTAAAAAACTAATTGAAGCAAATCTATTCAAAAGAAAGAATTTTAAAATAAAGGATTCTTATAACATGTTAAAAAAAAACAGGAAAAAAAATGTGAATAAGTGAGAATGGCCTTTCTGAATGTCTCACTATACAAACTAACTCTATTGTTCTTTTGCTAAACTCATACTATTAAAAAAATTTAAATAGTCAAAAGAATGCTACGTTTCTATTTCTATTTCTATACTAACCTCTTGGATTCATGAGGAGTTTAAAACCTATGAGAAGTTTTTATATTAACTGGCTAAGCACACCTGATTTTTCTCCCCATGATGATATATAAGTACTAATATATTATGATTTCACAAAATTGTTTGATTCGCTAAATATTTTCCTTTGCTACACAAAGTATCGATGATGGTCGATATGATATATCAGTAATTTAACTATTTTTGAAAAAGTTCACACAAAATGCTTTCTATAATAACCAGGTTTACTTACCTAAGTCCGAGTACGTAAGTATTGGTCTTGTAACTATTTTTATAGCATAGATAAATATTTGATTCGCGTTTATATTGTTGATGCCTATTTGGCTCAATTTTAATATTTGGAATTAATAAAATGCAATATTCGATTGTTTCAACTCGTGCTGCATTTTAATGTGGTATAGCGATTCAATTGTATTTTATCCTTATGAACTATTTTCGCAAAGTAACTTTCTATCAACTTAGAAAAATGTTTTTATAGAAAAATATATATTTCAGTTTCGTCACCAAAACTTTTCCTGCTATTTCAACTTTTATCCCAATTTTGACAGTTAATTACAATACTGTGTGGTAAGTACACAAAATAATATTATCAGTGAACATAGTGATATTGATTTAAGAAATTTAGCGTAAAACATTTATGATATTAAAACGTAATTTGAATCTTAAATGAAAATAATGAATACTTAAATTATATATCCAATTAATATACAAAATAGAAGGTATATTTAATATTTGTTCACTAGATGTCGCTATGTCTTAACTGAACTATTATTGTAATATATTGCTATTTCATTAAATATGAAGACAGGTTAATCAATGATAGAAATTTGACAAATAATATTATTTAAAATATCCCATAATGTGTTGTTATCTCAAATCAAATAATTAAGACAATATGTCTAGAGGAAATAGTTTCTAATGTTCTCGTAGAAAAGCGTGGCGCTGTGATAGTAACAAATGCTTCCTACTGAACACTAGATAGCGCTGTAAAATCGTAATGACAGCCTACTGCTTTAGATTTTAGCGTTATCGGTTACATTAAATTGAATTGAATTGAATTTTATATTAAGTTATTGAATATGTATTTTTATATTATATTATAGACTTGTAATATATTTTAATCTATAGTATCATTTTAGTTTATATTTATTGATTTAACAAATTTTGATTTGAATTTTTAGTTTTTTGATATTTATTGTTATTGAATGAGTTATAACTGAATGAATTATAATTGACTATCCATGTTGTGGTTTGCACCTGTAAATGAGGTGACACTCGGCTATTATATTCTATGTCCATTGTCTCTTTATACATGTAATAGTGTTGACTTTGTTGGTGCAACTGTAATAAATAAATAAATAAATATAATGTTATTTTAATTTGTTTCTTTTCCAAACTTTTTCATCGACTATTAACAATAATATTTAGTGAATTAGTACATAACTTAGTCTACTACTCTTTAGTATACTAAGTTACCGCTAAACTGGACCGCCGTTTTTACACAGATACGCATAATTTACGTGTAAGAAGCGTTTTTATTGTCCGCTCTGCCAACCCTACACGAAGGCTGCAGAGGCTCTGCGCGGGTCAGCGACCCGCGCGCTCCGTCTCCGTACTGTCATTTGATACAAAGAAACGGGTGATTAACATCAAATAGGTTATTTTGTTACCTCTCACGTGATTATTATTAATACTAATATATATACGTAAAGTACATATTTACACATAAATATGTACTTTACATAATTATGCAACTATTTGTTCACATGTGATGTATAGAGGCATTAGTGTACGATTTAGATAAGTAATTTGGTGACAATAAAAAAATATATCTGAAAATGAAATCTCTTATATTGAGCTAATACGAATAATAATAGTTTAGAAAATACCCGGGTAAAATATTTATATGGCCGTTTCTGATTTATTGTGTGAGGTCGTTAATTACTTATAAATATCATATATGTTTAATCTTTAACTACCACCAGCTAATACGTAATTATTCCCAAGTTTCTAATATAAAACGTGAGGTTCTGTGAACTTTCAAACGTACTTTCCGCCTGTTCATCTAAACAAAAGAAAACAAAAACTTTACACAAAGACTCGCTAAAACATCGCGCATCAAACCTTAAATCCTTGTTACAAATAACAATAAGGTGTTCTAACAATGAATAAAGTGTTACATATAACATAGTCTGCCTTGTTGGTCGTGTTGGTTGCAAACGCGACTGCCGATCGAGAGGTCCTGGGTCCAAATCCCGGGCCGAGTACTATGGGATTTTTATAAAAAATATTTTTCCAACAAAAAATAGAATTTCTAGTAGTGGCTCAGAGTCTGGATTAGTGCCCGGTGTATGGCAATAGACTCACCACCTATACCATATTGGGACGTACACGTAACTAGTGAAACGTGGGAGTGTACTGCACTCCTCTGCCTACCTCTTTGGGGATTACAGGTGTGATGTTGCAAATAAGAACGAACATATAACAATAAAGTGTTCAAATGTACCACAGCGGCCGTGTCGATGTGTAAGGTGACCACCGTCGTACTTCGGGACGTTGACCCAGTGCCGCGCGAGTGTGTCGCCACTTGTTCACGTTCGATCCACAAACGAACATGTCACATAATTATATTTATAGCCATATTATTAATATTACATCGTGACGTCATGTTCCTTACGCGGATAGCAAAGAACACCGAGCGATCATTCCTATTTTTTACAGACCTGATGAAGGTCTTTATAAAGATCTATATATAATGTAAGCTATAATATATAGGATACATTTATAGATTTATGTAATATAAGTCAAATATTGATCGGTACAAGAAAAATATGAGATATGTTTAACGTCAATTTTACTGTCGATTATAATTTTTCGACTTGAATGTACATATTATAATGGTTATAGACAAGGATAAGAGTCTACTTTTAGTGACTTTTTAAAAATACGAATGTTAAAAAAATACAGCTAAATCTTATTCATTTAAAGCACTAATTTATTTCAGTTCGCCGGCGTTGCGTAGTCGGAGTTCAGCAAAAATTACAGGGTTGTCACCGTTTGTATTGAAAAGTGAAACGAATGAGAACGGACAGAGAAACATCTAGTTATTTTAAGTGTCTGCTTCAGTAAAATGTGAGTTTTAATAAAAATATTGTTGTTTGATACAAAATATTTTCAATAGACTAACCATATTTTTACTAACGTATATTCGCAAAGGGAACAACACTCAACTGTTGTGTAACAGGTAACTAGAACATAAAAATCATTAAGATAATTATCTAATATTATAGTGATTATAATCACTTATCACTCAATAATACACTCAACGATCACATGTATGTAAAAATAACAGCTAAATCCCTGACATTTCTGTTGCCAAATCGGAAACACCGAACGGACACGGAAGCAACCCTGTTACAGATCCACCCGTCAAGTTAGAGCCGCTCTAAACCTTTCATAAATTATTCTATTCATTAACTAAGTGACTGATAATAATTGTGAGTGATCTCGCGAAATTGGGACGCCGAAAAGCATATTTTTTAATTAGGCGAACGTTAATTGGGTTGCCCTCGTCGCGCTCTTGTATTAGTAGGAGAATTGGATGAGTAGGGTCCGGATATTTTGTTTCTAAATCCTGGCTAGTGTCGAAATGACAAAAGGAAATAAAGAAAATTAAAACACGGCGGTTTATGGTTTAACGCTTTGAGAATAACGGCGTGATTCACATGTAATTTATGTGTACCGTAACTGTTTAAATCAGAATAGGAGTTTTTAAATTTTATTACAAATTTCATTTCATGTTTGTTTACAATCAGTCAAGACAATTAACAATTGAAAGTGAGTTGACGTGTCTATACACAATTCTGTCTCCTATATTATAAATAGACATCAAGGTGAACTTAATATACGTATGTTAAAGTATTAAACTTAATTTTATTACTGCGTCACTTGCAAGATATATAATAGGTTCAATTAAGTTATAGCAAGTAATACACACACAGATACGGGCACTGTATACGCAATACGTTTTGACGAAGACGAAAGGTGGCTTTGCGATCTCCACAGAGCATACATTGAGTACAAATGGCGCTTGGTAGCGAACTGTCATAGCGAGTAGTCTTTTGCGATATGTGGAACACAAACAAAATTTCGCAAAGCGTACACATTTTCATATTAACAACCCCTTTTTTTCCACTGTTAAACTCGAGTCTCCTTTCAGAATATTCTGCCACGGACAAGTGTCGGTATACTTCACAAGCCTTAATAATAATCTTCTTCATTATGGAGAATTCGTAACAATGTTTTCTTCATCGTAAGAGCAATTAATATTTAGTCTTAAATCGCATATAATATTGTTAAGTGTTTGGCAGGATTTGATCCCAGAACTCGCGGACTGGTAGGTTGAACTCTCAACTACTACGCTATCAGTACTTCATAGCATTTCAGTATATATATACGTTGATGTAATAACAGTTTAACATTTTGTGGTTAGCAAACCAAATGCTTTTCTCACGACGTAGTAACTCATTTTTGTAAAACGGTCGCGCTTTGACGTCATTACGCAAAACTTTTTACTTTTTTACCGTTAAAACAGCTATACAAATACAACCGACGTCACAGGTCAACATAGCAACATAACAACAACATGCTTTAATGGGTAATTTTATTTTGAGCACACTTAAAAGTGTTTAACAGTCGTAAGGTTAGTTTTATCAACAAAGGATGTCTCAACACAAAAGTTTACATTTTTCTTCTGCAATTTTATACATGGAACACAAATAACAAACATAAAAGAAGAGTGAGCGGTGGCATGATTAAGATGTTTCCACGAAGGTAAGCCTCTTGGGCTTCTCGTGCTCAAATAGTAATCTAATCCTTCCATATGTTATATATTTTGCGGAAATAACTCGAAAACTGAACTATCAGAACACTATAAAATATAATATGTATATATTTAGCACGTATACAATAAAATTTCTATTTTCTTTTAACTGGTAAAACGTGGGAGGGTACTACACTCCTCTGCCCACCTCTTCGGGGATTAAAGGCTTAATCTTATATTTTATGTTTGAACGTCATAATTATAATAACAAATGACACATACTATCCCTATGACGGCTACCTGATGTAAAGACTGGTCTCAGCTGCCCATAGACAATATATAAACTCAGATATCAATGACATTACACTCCAACTGCGGTAAGTCACATATACCTTTGCTAGCTCTAAATACTAACTCGAAACGCAACAATTTATCTGTGTTTGTGTAAATAACATGTATTCAACTGAAACAAGAATAAAATGGTTGCATTCACGATACAGACAGTTGTAGCAGAAATCTGAAGCCCATGGAATCATGAAGTACAAACGTGTACAAAATGAGCGAATGTAGTAACAGCACCACTAATCCAGCAGTCCTGTCACCAATACAACACTATCAATCTTATTCACAACGTATACTAACTGGACTAATGTGGCACTAAACGTCCTACAACTGTAGTCCTACTCGAGGTAGGTTATACATGTTTACGGGGGGCAGTGGTCCCTTAAGACTGTATGACGTACATAAAAGACTGTTGTCTACAAGTTTGGTACTCTATACGCTGAAATAAAAAAAATCTGCAACAACTACAGTTCAAATATATTTCGTTAAAAGGCATCTCACTTAATGGTAGCCGAATCTAAGATTACTTTAATATATGTACATACATACATATCTTCACGCCAGGTCTCACGGGGTAGGCAGAGAGCACCGAGTGCCAAATATCTCTATCCGTACAGACCTGCCGCGCTTCTTTCACATCCATCACTCTTTTCATACATACATGCCGGTATCGGAGAATACTTTAAAATGAAAATATAAAAAAGCATAACGTGATTCCAATTGTAAAACAAGGCAAGCAATTTACAAGGTGAATTGAATTCTTGAGGTGTTTTTTTCTTCATTTGCGTGATCTATACCTAATTTCTTTTTCCACTTAAATGTGCAACTACTAGATTTGAATGTTAAGTAATTATTTACGTATGCAACTGTTTAACGCCTCGTCACTTCAACATAAATTAGATGTAACGTTACCGACGATAACCGTAACATTACCAAGCTCCGGCAGTGAACCGTTCAACTAATAAAACTGGGGACTGCATTAAAAATAACCACGCCAAAGCCTTTACTCGGAGTCGAGTATTAAAGAGATTATTACTTATTCTCCGCTTGTTTTTTTCCTGAATTATGACCGCTGTATAAACAATTCTAGCGCCATTGCTTGCATCTTTTTTTATTCTCGACTTGGCACCGAACGCCCTATCTTCACGCTCGACAATTTGAATCTTATCGCGATCGCAATAAATGCGAAAATTTCATCACCACCATCACAATGCACACTACACAAAAACCTCGCC
>DWEG01000077.1:0-14393 GCA_018245845.1 Apyrrothrix hygieia | reverse complement strand
CAACACGACCAACGAGGCAACCGGTTACCCATAGATGTATCTATTATGATCCCCAAGGAGTTTAAGGTCTGCCTACCAGCACTTGGGAAGCGTGGTTCTTCTCATTTGAAGAAGAAACTCGTGTCTAACAGTGGAACGATAAAATAATTCATGTTGACGGGCCAATAAGTTAAAATTAAGCCTTATACAAAATAATAATCTATGGATAGAACCAAACACTGAGGAGTCGCCGATTGTTTATATGATAAGAATACTCATACTTATAATAAAGCTTTAAATCGTAATTGGAAATTCAATTAACTGTAAAATACTGAGGCTATCACGTAAAGATTCCTTCGAAAGTAAAATCCTTTTGCGGTACACGTTGTGTCTATACGAAGCATAGCAATATATTCTGAGGGTTCGTGAGGTCGCGGCTCAGTACATTGAATTGAAACTGTAAAATTATTCTGGTACCCGATGGTCTTGTAGTACAATTATTTATAACTCTTTCGGTAACTCGACTACTTAAATAACTATTGAGGCACCTTTCTGTATTTAAATCCATGATTTTGATAAAATGTGACACATTTTCTTTACATTTCAAATATTAACGTTATTTACGATATCAGCATTTTGAGGCCATAAATACCTTTTACGAATTTAATTTAACCCTATAATTTTAAGTGAAATCCGGGCCGTTCGTTTCGAATAGCTGAGTGCCGGACACTATTGAAGTAAATGAGTAATAATAACAATGATCGTATTGTTCGTTTGCGTTCGGTACATTAGCTTTATATAAACTAGGTCCGTGACAGCTGCGTTACATCAGTATCGCTCCTTATCTTGCCACTTCGAGTAAAGACCAGCGTTGATGTATGGCTTTTGTTTAATACATAGTTACGATACTGGAAAATATGTTGTGTACTAGAGCTAATGAACAAGCTGTTAGGAAAAAATACAATATCTATTTATCTAATTTTGTAACAGCCCAAAATATATTTAGAAAATTAATTTGAATTAAGGATATTTATTCTATTGATGCAAAGCCTTAATTACTAAAACGTAACATCACAGCTGCAATCTCCGAAGAGGTAGGCAGGGAGTGTAGTACACTACCGCGTTTCACCAGTTACGTATACGTCCCAATACGGAATAGGTGGTGAGTCTATTTCCGTACACCAGGCACAGATCCAGACAGTGAGGTCCTGCTACGAATTTCAAATTAGAAAAACCTGATAGTACCCGATCCGGTGGTCGAACGCAGAAACTCTCGATTAGCAGTCGCGCTTGTAAACACTCGAGCAATAAGACAGTCTGCCTAATTACCACTTTTATAAATTACCAACTATTAAATATTTTTTTCATAATAAAATACGATAAACTGTAATAACTATGAAATATTATTTAAATGATTATTACTACTACAATTATTATAACAATTAACTGCCCGTTAATTATTTAAATATATATATACAATATCAATAAAATTCTTACAAAAAAATGTAATATTTATTACAACAATCTGATCAATTACTCTTGAACACGGATAAAATCTATCTTTTACTAAATGCACCTTGCCGTGTCTATAATCTATGGTTACACTGGTTAGCATTGACTACTAATTTGAAAAAAATAATTTCAACGAAACCAAATTCAAACTTATTGTGCACACGTGCGATGCGCCGGCGCTGTTGCATCCCGCCTGCGCCCACGTCCAACCAATCGACGAGTTCTAGGTCTCGCTCAGTCGTATCCCGGCCGCCACGGTGAATGCATGTGTCGCATGTCGTTATGATTATTGCACGTCTTTCGAACCTTTTCGAAAATAACTGTTGACACTGAAAAATGTACTTTCTAGTGGAAATGTGCGTCCCAGCTATATCGACTTTTCAGTGGTGATCGATTGTTCATGTATAACATTTTCAGTTCTATTTGTATGTGCTTTATGGATTGTTTACTATGGTGATCGTCAGCGTTTTTAACAGGTTTGAAAAGTTATTAAATTTTGTTTGATTACCTTCCTGCATGTGATATTTTATGTAAAGATTAACATTACGTTTATTTTTTACGAGATTATGAATTTTTAATAGTTAAAAATTATTATTAATGAATATTAATGTATTAGATCATGTTTGTGATCCATTGCACTGTTTTTACTGATAATATACCTATTATGCAGACGTTACACTTTTCGTTACGTTCAATTTAGTTTGTGAAGTGGAATACATAAAGTTATGTATCGAGAAACTCAATTGATAGGAACTGTTCTGGTATTTTTTGTACATTAGTTCATCTACTCATTCTTATAAAAGTTTTTTCAATTGTTGTACATTTTTCTACCAATTGAACTTAATGAATATTAAACGTTACACTAAAGAATTGTTTTAGATTTTTGTAGTTACATTTGATTTATAGAGCGTTAAGATATAACAAGCTCTTTTAAGTTAAAACCTAGCTGATATAATCTTTAATTTTCGTATACTTTGAGATATCACGAACTTGGTGTTCTAGCTCGACAAATAAAAAAGATGCAAGCTCCTAATGATTCTGACCATCTGTCATCGGGAACAAGGGCATACCCCCCTGCAGACAATAAACCATTAAATGACAGATACCATTAACACATCATCGTTCACGGTGATGGAGTTTTTGTTTGCATATCTGGCTATAATTGTTAACTTATACAGCCACATCTGTCTTACTCTTTATGGTGTTATAAGCAGATACAACACGTTACGATAATATCAAGTACGTAAAGGGTCTAAAAAGGGTTAGTGATGGGTTAAGGGAACTATATCATTGTTTTATTTAGAACTAAGTAGGTAGTTGTTAAATAAATAACAATCTCTTAGGCAATCGAATACCCAGTTAATTATGCGTTAAGTAGATGCAGAAACTTAATTTACTGAAGATGCCTAATAACAGTTAATTGTAAGGTTATTACCTCGAAGCGGTTAATTATTGATTTTATACATCGTTTACGTGATTTGCGAGTTATTAATAACTAATTATCGTAATTTTGTGTTGCTAGAGTTAAGTACCAGAATATAACTATTCAAATTCTACCGATACAATTTTAATATTTAATTACTTTATATTTTTAATATTAGTAATCTACTGACAGTTTTAGTAAAATCTATGCAGTTTTGTTTAAAGTTATAATGGTAATAAAAAAAAATTGCTGTCACTTCCTCAACCACCTATTCCCAAGCGTCGTCAACGGTCTCCGATTCAGCACGGTAGCTTACTAACCAACATTCTGTGACACCTGTCAACACTTCAGTGTTATACATCCGTCTCATTCTTCCTTGTACCGCTTATATAACGGCGTCACACTCTAGAGCGTGCTATACTGTTCTTTATTCAGTTGCCTTTTTTCTCCCATTTGCGGCCTACCTCTTCCTCTTTACTGGAGCAATTTAGAAATGAATAAATCATTATCGCCGCCACTGCGTTGTAATTGGCTACTTACTTGTTCAGTTTAAGGTTAAAATTTGATTGGCAGGAATAAAATTGGTGTTTACGCTTGTTTCCGATTACGCACACAAAATGGAAACGGTCTGATCTTTGAATATGCATGTGCACGCGGTCCAGCTGTACGCACTTCCATACATAATTGTTGCTGGTTCTCAACACCATGAGCGTTGAGTTTTCGGCCTCTTGTTTCGTGTCATAGATGCCCGCCATTAGCGTCCTATTGTGTACACTTCGATAGAACAATTGATTAGCCGTCTTTAGTCAACAACCCGACTCAACCGAGTCACATGCCCTTTCCTTTGCGAAATTAATATTTTAGTGGGTAACAATATTTCGCGTTTAACCGTCACATCCGTTTTCAGTCTTCTTGTATAATGATGATGATATTCTACACTTAGTGGAGGCAAGTCGTAAAATTTTTACAACTTACCAAGAAAAACGTTTGAGTTTTGTGTCATTTGTGACATGTTAATTAAGTATTAGTATTGCTACACTTAACGAGATTTAAAGTATTTGAAATATAATAATATAATCACGCTATTAATATGTTACAGGTGAAATTAAATTACCGTATGTTTAAATAGAGACCGTAGCCTTAGAATGAACACATGATATGTATCTATGTATGTACATAAAAAAGTGACTTCTTTTAAAAGTGAACCTATATAACTAAATAACAGTTCATTAATATTTCCAGCCATAATTGCAATATTCATAATTCGTATTGTAAACATGTATGTACATTTCTATGAGAATTTTATTGTGGAATCTCACACCAGTGACCTTAAATAGAAGCTCCGTAGAAATATTAACATGGTCTCAATTATAAATGTTAACCCAAAAACCGAATAAACTGAATAAAGATTCACGTATAATGGTAACATTCTCTTTAACAACACAATTTGCGGTACTCGTGTTGTTAATTAGAAGAATTATGAGAGATTCTCATATGAAATATTTAATTGTAATGATCTACGAGCCGGCTCCTTACAAGAGTGTAGCGAAATTTTAATGATTTACGAATTGTTAGCGGTTATAAATATGTTTTATGCTAATATAAATAACAGCATTGGTTCTACTAAGTAAATCCGGTTACATATGAGTCATTCGTAACGAATGCTATTCATAAGCTCAGTGAATATTGGATTTCGTTTTTGAAGAAGTACGCCATCGAATGCATGGAAACTATTTGACAAGAGCTTAATATGCTTAAGAAAATTGGGTTTCTCTCCTTTGCCCGTCCACAAATATATGTTGTGTTTCCTTAAATTGGAGATTAATATGCAGTTACTGAGCACACTCTGTACATTACGAATACCGAGCAATTATGTACACTACATGGTGTAAAATTAGGGTATAAATCAATGAAGATCTACCATATTTAAAATGACCCGGGTAAACGTGTTAAGACTAAATTTCCAGCCAAAGCTAATATGGTACTCGTGATTTTATAAACTGCTTATATATCAGCTTTCCGGTACCGAATACATAAATTGCGTAGTATCTACATAAATGCCGAATTAGCTTTTAATTATGTTGATTAGGCCAACAGATATTGTTCGTCGGTTCGTAATCTGACTGGCTCGAACGCGTAAACTACAGTTTCACCGATTAATCGTGACATAATCGATAGCCTTTACAAATCGTCAATCTGTTAATGACTTGGCAGAACATTTTAATTTTACATTAGTGCTGTGTAAGTTCCATGTAATTATGATGAACAGGAAAACGAAGTTACTTTTACTTTCTAACAGCATCGCACGTGTGAATAAACTGCGATCGCAGCTGTTTTCTTCTCGTTTGCTTGAATCTAATCGAAGAATATAAAATTTCAACGCGCTGGCGTGATGACTTTCCCTTACAATTAGCCTTTATAGACGCGCATTTCACGCTCTTGTTATCTGCACTCTCCTCGGCAAATATATAATAATAACTGGGTATTTGGCGTGGAAAATGTTAATTGACTAATCACTCAACATAACGAGCATATATGACTAATATAAATGTTTCACAGAATAAAAATATACGCTGTCAATTTCCCCTCCGTGGCACTTCGTATTCATTGGAAGTTTTTCACACAAAACTCTTGTAAATCAGTATGATCTTCAATAGTCAGCTATAAATAATTAAAATCATGAAAATCGATTTCTCGCTGTTTTAATTTCTGCTCGTGCAGAAATCGCCGTTGCAGACACAAAATTATAAATAATTATATAGATGAGCAGTCTAATTTTCTTTTTTGATCATTGTGACTGTGTTGACATTTGACTGATTGGCGCTCGTTAAAAACAACAAGGATTGAAAATGGCTTCGGTTAAGATCTCGCGTTAATTAAAATATATGTATATTTAACCAATAACCATTGTCAATTAAAATGGATCGTTCGACGAAGCAGAGTTATTAATTGGAATTCATGAAAATTATGATGTCGCATATATGGATTACACACAATTCATTAACAATGGATTCAATATACACAATATAGAACAAAGGCCGTTTGATAATGGATCTTGCGAGTCCGTGACACTCAATGATCGTATGACTTTCACTAATTGGTGGCAATTTCGCAAAATGGAACGAAGTCGACTTTCAACAATGATACGGGTCTCTGTAGGGCTTGCCATAGTTAATGCATACCGCGTCAAGCAATTAATGTGCGGAAGTTATTGATTTTCTATTGCTATGATTATGTTGTGTAAAACGATTTTTAAACGCTGCATCTCCGTGTTTTCCAAATAAAGATAGTAGATATAATACATGTTGCAATTATTTAAAAATATTTTAGATAGTGCAGAAGCAATCCTTATGTTTCCAGACAATATATGTAGACAACATATATTTTTTTATCGTCTTGTATCATATTGTATACTCATCGTGATGTTATCGTTCAGAGACCAATTTGTAACGAAAAAAGATACGATATTATGTATTTAGTTTATGATTAAACAGTGAATGTACTGGAAGCACAGAAAATTACATCACAGATTATTAGGATATTTAGTCAAAAACAGAAATAAGAAAAAAATAATGGTCACAAAATTAATTCCCGTTCTTATTTATGAAATCAAAATTCTTCTAGATTGCTAAGTGCAATGGACGACCTCGAGGAGAGAATTGACCTGTAGATGAATTGTGCTTTATTAAGCAGTTAATAAGGTCCACATCTCCATACATTAATTGAGGTAAACTGAAGCACGAGCACTTTGAGAGGTAAATATGCCCGTGGGCGAGGACACTACGTGATTCATTGCGGACAGACGTCCCACTCTCAAACCCGCTAGTGGACAGAAGGTGAAGTGATTTACTAAAGTCGTCAGAAGGTCTCTATACCGTACGGTTTTATCTAAGTGAATATTATATTAGAAATTATTGTTTCCGAAAAACCAAACAGCTAAAGTTTATTCAATACGTCTTGAAACAAAACATTACAGTAAGGACGAGGAAGTTTCTGCATTAACATACATAACAATAAGGAGTGATAATGTCAGTATACAGAAATCTTGGTTTGGATTATGTAACAAGTATATGAAGTTTACGATTTAATTCGTAATAAATGCACACGCTTCCTTTGGCAATTGGATAGTCTAGTCTATTGTCCCATCGTTTGAAATAATTACACGTATTAAATTGTTGTACGTCTATTGACAAACCATAAGGAAAGAATTCAGTATCTGACTAATACGTATTGTCACACTTCGTTAATAAGCATCTCTATTCACTTCTGTTTGTTATTTGAGAGAATCATTTATCAACACAAACCACGGGTCAAACACGCGTGTTATTATTACCTATGATCGCAAGCAATTATTTACGCATGTCATATGAACAAACAATAATCGCCATTGATCGTGGATCCATCGTTATTTGCAGGAAATATTGAGACCTAGCGGCATGAATACGCAAAAATGCCCCCAATTCAATATCCGCTCAAAAATTGGACTAACAATAACGCGTTGCAAACTATTGTGTATACCATCTGTCATAGAGGGATTCAATCACCGCACTCGATAATGCTGGGTTAGCTGCGTATATCCGCCATTCGTCGATTGTACAAGTTTCGCCTCGTGCTATTAGAAACGCGAAACCGACAATGCCATTTTTGCGTTGCGCACGCGTCCGCATCGAAATTAATATAGTTATTATCGAATTCAATACGATTTTTTTTGATTCTGGACTATATTCCCCGCAATGGGATAAGTTTATTTATTAGTGAAGCAGTAAAATTGTTATAAGGGACAGAATTTACGAGCCAGGCAGTTTATTTCGCTGTGAGCGGGGCCTGCGCGGAGTTGTCAGTCAACGTGCCCTTTGTTACTCGCTCGTTAATCTTAGAGTTGTCGAACCGTTCATTACTACGCCGCATCCATTGAAAATTACTTTCGTTTGATACCGGATTATGGATCATGATACATATATTTTATTTTACACTGTATATGTATGTATGTATGTTGAAACTTGAAACTTGTTTAAGGCCGTGGTTAAACTTACGTACTATTGTTATTTTTTATTTAAATTCTTAATATAATTAAGCTAACATAAAGTGCATTTCAAACGAGCACTGGACTACAACAGAAATCACGCGTCATACCAAATTAAATTTTTCTCGGTAACTCGTACATAACAATAAAAGTATCGAATATCTCATAACTATTTTTTTTTGTTAAGTAATGAGTAACTTTTTGTATTCGATCTGTTGTATTTTTTGTTCGCATCTACGACTGGCATGGGTTGAAATTAATAGCAATGAGAAGACAAAAATTAAGAGCTTCGTATAAAATAATGCGATCGATATAGTATTTGTGACGCGGCTGTGAGAATTTTAAGATTGTAATCGATGAAGTAATATTTGGTTATAATTTCTCAATCGCAGCGTCAGAATGACGTTTTAAATTGCTCTCGGGAAAAGCAGATAATGATAATCTACTTTGACACTCATGGCACAAAGAACACCTTTTGAAATTAGTGGGGATTATTTTCACAAAACTTCGAATTTGGGCAATAAATATTACATATTGGACGACAAAACTTCACAAGATAAAAAACACTGTTATTTTGAAGATGGTCTTCAAATTTTGATATAAATATGAAGTTCATAATCTTAAAACTACTAATATTTTCATGTTTAAAGAACTATAGTTTTCAGTGTAACAAGTATTTGTTAATCCCACCTTTTATACCAGACCAGTGCAGCGGTAATGTATTTTATAGTTGAACATATAAATTATTAAAAATGTCAGATTGAAAAACTAATACTTATAATTTGAAATAAACATGGCCATTGTAATTATACTAAAAGTAGTAGTAGTAGCATAGATAAAATGTCCAATTTTGATATCTGATTTTTAATCTGATTAAATTTTAAAGTAACACGTCAAATGTTGCATAATGCATACATTAAAACCGGATCGATAACACTCTAAAATACGATAATGTAATTATATTCACAATTCAGCTAACAATATTGGGGAGTGCAGTCGAGAACAATACTTAATATGTTTATTACACATTCATAGTAATCGAGGGATCCATTGATTCGAAAAATCCCGTTGTGTTGTAAATTATGAATATTTTATGGATTATCCGCTATTTAGCTTTGAAAGCAATCATTGTTAGCGAGGGGCAAAGCGGTTCCCTGATCATTCCGGTCATTCAAACTCAATGGCTGTGCCCGTAACCTCTTGTCTGTAGGACAAATCGGGTTGGTGGAATGTCCGCAAGCTGACCGTTACTGACGTAGGTACTCTACGAATACCTTCCTGAACAACATTTCTAACACTACTAGTCTACGTTCGAGTATGTGTTTTAGTGTTGCCAATTTTTTAAACTGTATTGTCATTTGTTTATAATAACGGATAATTACATTCACATTTCGTTATTTTATAACCTTTTAAATTGCATAACTTTTTTTAACGAAACATAGCATCGTTCCTGTAATCCCCGGAGAGGAAGGCAGGGGAGGTACACACCCACTTTTTACCACGTTCCATCCATCCACGTTTTACGTTTACGTTCCATCATAGAATAGATTGTGAGCCTATTGCCACACACTGGGCGCAAACTCAGACTCAGACAGCCACTACTAGAAATTTCAATTTAGAAAAATCTAATAGTACCCGACCCGGGATTTGAACCCAGGACCTCTCGATCGGCTTTCTCGCTTGCAACCACCCGGCCAACGAGGCAGTAACTATTTTGTTGGATCATAAATCGAGTACTATTTTCGTTCTTTCATGCAGGTATAATTTCTGGATATTTTGCCAACTGTACAATAGTACATTTGATACAGTGTCATACCTCGTGTGCACGTTTAATGTTATTAACCTTCCCGTTAATACCGTCAGTGACTTTTCTCATTACGATGTAATTTGTGATTCAAATGATACCGAGTAAAGTTAATTGAGTTTAAGCGTTCGTGACTGAACAGTTGTTAGATAATTTAAAAACATCTACCGATAGTTCGGGTACTTGTGTTGTCATTTAGATCATAATCGTGTCGATTGAAGACAATGATGATACAAAAAGCGACTGGCTTTGTCGATAAGATCAACGCGTTACTGTAATTCAGAGTCCACAGTTTGGATAAATCGAAATTCCTTTTGCTAACGGTACGTTTTTAACGGTATCATAATCGGATTGTCGTGGTTACGAAAAGCCGTGTTGGTCACATTCGATTTAAGTAAATCGGAAATAATCATGTTAAAGTTTGTGTGAGGTTGTTTGCACGGTGCCAAGCGGGTTTTTGTTGTTTAGTCGCTCGCCCCATAAATTCGGATTTTATCTTTTACTTTGACGGCTTACTACATTTATTTAACGTTTATCGCCTAATTTTAATGTATAGAGTAATGAGTTAAATCGCCCTTATATACTATTGTACAATGAAAACATTTTATTTGCAAAATGTATGATTGATTCGTGAAAAATCGCTTTATGTGGGCTAGTGGGCTAGTTAGATTTACGTTCATTTTCATAATTATGTACCGGATTAAATCATTTACTGGACTTTTAATTTAAAACAATGTAATCAATGATGTATTAGCTATGTTATAACCCGTTGTATCAATTGAAATATTAATAGTCTCTGGCACACCCTCATTTATAAGTATCCTGTTAGATTTAGGGACATTCATTTTAGATTTTAAATTTAATTGTGGACACACATTGCGTCTGTTTCGTGAGCAGTATTAATTTCCACTTTCAAATTACTTATCAGTATTTAAAATGAGTGCATAATGAGTTGGGGTAAGTTTGATCGAAGACGTACTCTATTTATCGTTTTTGAGAATAATTTCTAAACAAATTTCTCTCAGCATTTCTGCAAAGAAATGGTACTTCAACATGATGCAAATCAAACACGATATGATTGCTTATGCGAGAAGAGAATATTACGTAACCTACCAGCGGATTTATATGATTGTCTGATGATTACTCTAAAATTATATTTCAAGTTGCGTTTCCTCTTGAGGTTATTTCTTCTGCAGGTACCTGTTAAATTATGTATTTCTCTATTTACATCGAAGGTCTGTATTAGTCTTCGATCACAGTTGAATGGTATTTTTTTATTTTGTATGTTTTGTCACTTATTGTGTAAGACGTTACATCGTGCTCTATAACGTTTTTTGAGATGTCCTCTACTAATTTCTCTTTAAAAACAATTTTTTTTTGCCCTGCATTTTTTCGAAAACTTAATATTTATCATTTCATGTTATTGCAATAAATCTATTACTCTCTTCCTAAGCAACCCATTTAGTTGTTGTATAATTAGGTGGCAATTGTGTAATGTGGCTATCTTATCGAAACGGAAAGGTCAGCGCAAATCGTAGCGTCGAACTTCCGAGCAGTAAATAATGAACTCATGTTACAATTATTACCACTTACCATAAACAGTACATATCATTTATTAAAAGTAATTTGATTGACGTTACGATATACAGCGACCTTAAAAGTTATCAGTGTGGAGGAAGAGATAACGGGCAGCGTGGGCCATTTGTTGAAGAAAAATATTCCTCAATTTTAGAGCAAATTATCTCCAGAATACTGTGCTACACAACTCATACTCCGACATGAGGTACATAGACTGCTCCTTGGAACTCCAAGTACTACTTTATACGGTGAAACTTGCATTATAAATTCTCGTAATTTTAAAATAGTAGACCTTTTTCAAAACAGACCACTAAAAGCAAAGTTCAAACAATGCGTAATTTCGCTAACAGCAAGTATGCCTTCGTAATATTTACGTTTAGTACGAGTATTGTTGTGCTCTCTGTTTGAACCCATAATCGTTCTGTGCGCACTTGGCAGAGGATATCCTAGTTTGTTTATTCTATCCGCATTGGGGTCGCATTGAATCGTCGTGTAGAAATGTTTGCTACAATAATGGTTGTACTAGCTATATGTACACTCTACCAACGTTATATATCAGGTACACTGCAAAAAGCATTATAACCTCTACAATTTATTTCATCTACAGATGTTAGAACACTCTTTAGGTATATTTAAATGGCACAGATAATTTTATTTATAAGGTAAATTTCCAAATCAAAATTTTTTCATATGTTTAAATTATTATCCGAATACTGTCAGTTTTAATAAAAATAGTAACTGGTGAAACGTGGTACTAAACTCCTCTGTCTACCTCTTCGGGGATAACATGCGTGATGTTACGTTTAATAAAAATAGCTTATAAAGTTATAATATTAAATAATACAAAAATATTACTTTTGTAGTTATGGTTTGAAACTTAATGTCATATTTGCTATTTATGCATTATCATTCAAGTAGAATTGCATAGAAAAGGAAAGTCCTTCTAGAAAGTGCAAGTGTACGCTATTATGGTTAAATTAACCGCAAGTTTTATTTGCGACGAAGGAAACGTACAACTAGTTTAAAAGACAGCGAAAGCGTAATTATGTGATCTCTATTGGATTTACTGAAAGGTTGCTAGAAATGGACATACCCGTACGAAGTAAACACCAATTTATAGATGTGTTTTTTTATTCATATATTATGTGTAGCAAAGACTATACACTGTAACAAAAGCTATCATCTTGTCTTAGTGAATGTGGCTATCGTGCTGTTAAAACCAGAACATAATTCGAGCATCAGGTACTGTGTCGCTGGAAAATGCATCTATATATCGTGTTGAAACCATTTGCTATTCTTCAATTATCGTCTTGAGCCCAAAACTACTTATATTACTTCCTTCAAAAGACTTACTAATACCGATTGTATATCTTCATACAGATGAGTCGTTACTCTAAATTAATGTAGCAATAAACGTCATGTTGTACCACGGTCGCGTGTAACTAAAACTCAATTTTAGTACTGTATTGTTTTATTGTGTCGTTTCCCATCGTTTTATGTGCGATTGTTACCTTGTTTTACGTACTTTATAGCTACTTTTCTCCAATTGACGGAAGCAAGAATAATCATTCATTCCAATTTCAAACCTGGAGCTAGTCTCCACCACTTCAGTCAATTTAGTTGTCATAGTTGTGCTTGTAACATCTTTTTGTTCTACATTTGGGAGATAGTTTAGAAGTCGTACTTACGGTTAATACGCACCCTCAGTTCAGTACGAGTCTATACACAGCAGTTATACAACGATTCACACCTGATGATGATGTTTATTTACTGTGTAATAAAAAAGTTTGACTAAAACATCGATAAAATTACAGAAACAACAAATCTGGAAGCACAACCGGGGCTTTTACGAGTACAAATTCCTCACTTTGAGGTTAAACAGCAATAAAAACACCACTTTATTTTCTGCTAGTCAAATAAAAAAAAATTGTTTCTCTGTATAGTGCACGTAAGTTTTTGGAACTGCTGCTGATTTCGATGAATTTTGATCGCGTTTAAGTACTCGGTATTTGCCCGGCCTAATATCGGCAAGCTTTCGTACGTGCTAAACATGTTTGTAACGTTAGCAAAAAATATTAATTAAAACTTACGTGTAAAGTACGCAATTATTTCTAAAGTCCTAAGTGTTCATTTTATTATCTCCTTCTTTTCGCTGGTGTATTAATTTGATTTTAATTAGAATGAGAGTGTATTCTACAGCTAGTATATTGGAAAAGCACTGTAGCAAGCAACATGTATATAAGTTGATATTTTATTTTTGATGTTTATTGTAACGTTATTATTTTTTTCTAAAGATATTGACCGGGATATTAATGTCAATATCGTTTATTAAATGGCCCTTCAAGTGGTGATGACATCTCGTCGATCGTTTCAACCACAGCGACCACCCCGGCGACAGGGTCATGTGTTCAATTAGTGATCATTTGTCAACGAGTCTTACTCGTTTAAAGCCATCCTAACTCGGATTTAGAGCTTGGGTAATTCATACGCCATTTATGTAAGTTTTAATAATATTTTTTACTTATTTCCAAGTACCGCTATTATAATGCTTGAAATAACTTAGTGACTAAATGCAGTTATACCCTAGTGATTTAATATCCAGCCTCCCACTATAAGCGTCATGGGGTCAAATCATGACGCACAGCTCTTTACAAAAGATGGTCGTTTTAAGATTATATATCACTTGAGGAACGAAAACATCATGTCGAAACATACACTCCTTAGAGTTCTTCAGAATGATCTCTAAAGAGTGTGAACCGCATTTGACCAGCGTGGCGGACTGTGGCCTTAATCCTTCTAACTTTGAAAGTGTCTCGAGTGACAGACAGTGAAACGATAATTGATTATAATTATAATAATGTTTGAATAATATTTCATGCGTGAAATTTCACTACATTGTGCTACATTAGTAAAATTCTGTTACATGCGTTAATTAATTCGAATAACAAAAGGGCTATTGTTTATTGGCATGTTTTAAAAACGATATTAGATATATGGACATGAGTTGGATGAAAATGTAGAGAAAAAAACAGTTTTGTGATCGGTCAATTTCACCGAACGCCAGTTGGAGCCCG
>DWEG01000076.1:0-14397 GCA_018245845.1 Apyrrothrix hygieia | reverse complement strand
AGGCTTATGTCCAGCAGTGGAGTTAGAATGATGATGATATAACCTTCTCACCCATTCCCTGAAAGATTTTAACGTTATGACATACCCTCTACGGAATCCATTTTCAGTGGGTAAAGTCTTAAAGCTGAACAGGCAGCGCGTACATAATGCGTTTTCGTATGTATCGCTCTTACGATTCTAATGTAGACGGATTGTCGTCGGCCGGCACGCGTATTGAATATTTATAAGACGTTTAATGTAATGATTTATTTATTTGTATAGCTCTCGCGACCGATACTGGGAAGCAGCGAGCGGCAACAGGGGGCGATGTGGGCTAAACAATGCGGAGGATGTACGAGTACGTAATTAATGCGATTAATGCGCGTGGGTGCGATCGGGCTACTGGTGTTGTCATTTAAAGAGATTTAGATGGCAAGACGTTAAAGCACTTGAATTAATGTTAACGTTTACACTATATAATTAGCCTCGTTCGTTGTGTTGGTTACAAGTGCACCTGCCGATCGAGAGGTCCTGGGCTCAAATCCCTTGTCGAGTACTATTGGATTTTTCTAACTTAGATTTTCTAGTAAAAATTTCGAGTAGTGGCCCGGAGTCTGGATTTATGCACGGTGTATAGCAATAGACTCACCACCTACTCCGTAATGGGACCTAAACGTAACCGGTGAAACCTGCGAGTGTAGTACAGTCCTCTGCCTATCTCTTCTGGGATTACAGGCGTGATACTATGTTATATAATTAGCAAACAAATATGCAAATTCCTTCTTTTTTTCTTTATGTCTTTTTTGTATGCGTGCTACATCCTAGGCTACATCTCACTTACCATCAAGTGAGATAGTAACCAAACGCGGACCTATAAGTATTGAAGAAAAAAGTCAGCTGATGTTAAGCGGTGACTACTGTCAACAAGGCAGTCATTCGGTCAAGACATTTAAATGTAACGATAACTGGGTCTGCCTACTTCTCTGAACCAGTTGAAATTATTAATGAAAGCAAGAACAGACCTATGCCGTTGGCACTCCCACGATCAAATGGATCAAGTTATATTTAACGTGCCACCACAGAAACGGTGGTAAGCCTATTAACCAATATATCCGATGTCAATGGAGTATACAGAGATCCCAGACGGGATCGATGGCACTCGTAGGCTTGGCGCGGGAAACGTTCCAAACGAGACCTCAAAGAAAGCTTGGGGTCTGCGATCGGTCTCGGATAATAATATCCGGTGCAATACTTAAGGTTGTATTTATACATGCTCTATAGTAACATTCGAGTGGTCGCACGTAGCTATAATTTATTATACATATATGTATCTTCAATAAATGTGATCTGATATAGCAAGATTAATCTCGGTATAACAAGACATTTTTGCTCAGACGTTTATATTATAGCATAGCTACCGTCTGTGGTAGGTTACTACAGTATTTTAGCACAATACATTTGCTTAAACAACTATAATATTATGCACTTTACGTTTAAAAAAGCAGTTTGTGATCATCTGGATTATGTTGTTATGTTTCTCGTGTGATGCCAATTGCTGAGAAATTACGTCATAATATGTCTGTGGAACACGGTGATACTTAAAACAGATTTATCCAATTCAAATGGGAAGAGCAGTCAGATGAAGCTGCTTACTTCGATGAAAGAATACTGAGTATGGAGTAAGGAAGATAGAGTTCTCCCATAAACTTCTGGATTCGCTTCGACGGAGCTGCACTGAATTGCCTCCGAGTTTTCGTAGGACGATGAATATCCTGTCCTAGTATCTCCGAAACGAAGTTATTTATTTTTGTAAAAAAAATTATTTCATTATTGGCATTAAAAATGAGACGCGGAAACGACCAAAAAGGAGTTTATTTAGGATGAAATGCAATAAGTAGAGAAAAATAAACGCTACAATATTTGAATATTCCGTGCCAAATAAAAAATTAAATTGATGATTACTTTTTATAGTATATAGCGTTATAAATCTACATATCGAAGTCAGGGATAAGAGCGTTAATCCGTCTGTGCCGAAATTAGTTCCAAATATATTATTGTAACAGTTGGGATAAATAAAAAAATATTTTTTTATTACCTACAATGTAAAATATAAACAAAAAAATACATCGAGCAATTACATTTTTTGTTAACTTAACCGATACACAATCCAATTCATCTTACTCAAGAGAAATTTTTACTATGAAATTCACCAATATACTCAATAGGCTCAACCCTTATCCTACGGGACCTATAACATGCCTAATGAATACTCCCAGTATTACTTTCCTCTGCTTATCACTTCGGGCAAACACAAGCACGATGTTATGAAATTAACTCATAAAGAACATTACATTACAACACAAACACATACTCAGATTCACAAACACATATACTCGTTCCTGCAACATCGATTTTTTATTCGCCATGTTCTTATAAAACATTTATCGTTCGTACCACTGACGTGGCTCAACCGTGGCGCGGCGTGGTGGGTGGAGCCCATTGATCGCTGGAGCGGACGTAGGTCTCTTCAAGTTTATAAAGTGGGCGATAGTCGGCTATAAATTGCCTTAAAAGAGAATGTAGTTCAAGTAAGCTACAAGCTACTCACTAGTAACGTCAGGAGTTGTAATAGCGTTCACTACTACTAGTGAATTTACGTAAATAGTAGTTAATGAGTTCATGCATTAAATTATCATATAAATTGGCGCTTTTGTTAAAACTAGCCTTGGGCCGATAGTTTCGACATCCTATTTTCTATACAATATTCACATGTAAATATACCAAATACTAGGTGTTTCTGTTATGTACAATGTATATCTACGCCCGGTCACATATGATCATTCGCTTACATGTTATGTACTAGTCTCACAAGTGAATATACTATACTTTTGTAGAACCTTAATAGAAACGCATTACGATACATGCCGTTTTTCAGACAAATTTAACCTCCTACATAGATACACAAAATGTATAATTGTAAATTGTACATCGTATAAGTGAATATTATTCTATTTTTAACGTGTTCATGAAATGCACTCATACCTACACACCTATAACGCGGGAAGAACAAAACAAAGCAGTCAACAGGAAGAACATCGGTTGTAAATAGCAAAGAAAAGACGAGAGCAACACAACAGCTGAATCCAAAAATGTCACCCCCGGTATCTATGCAGCATCACGTCCACAGCAGCTGGCCGGCTGCCGAGACGGCCGACAAGATGATATATCTTAACATGGTTGAATAAAGCTTGGAAGGCGATTCGAAGCCCTTTGCATAACGTGCACAGATCGATTCTATATTATTCTCGGAGCAAAAGTCCGCTTTGACCTCTCCCGAGTGCACATCACACCATGACGTTGTGGTCGAGTGGGATTTAAGTGAAAATGTCGGCAAAGTATAATATTACAAGATTTATTTATTTATTATTTATTGTTTACCTATAACTCGGTTACAAAGGGCGCACTTAATGCCTGATGGCAGTCTCTACCAGTCAACCCAGGGTTATGGTGAGAATATGCTGTAGGCACAACAAAGCTATCGGCTATATAATATATTATTAATAATTATATTAATATTGATATTCCGTACATATAATGTAAGATTCTAATGTTAGAGTCAGTGTGCAACCAATTTCAAAACAATGTACATAATTGAACGTTAAACCAATTCTAAAACAGCGGTAACGAGATCTTTTTACTGCAAAATACATTCGCTAGTATGGATATCTTCTGGCATTACACCAAATAGTATTCAAAGAATCATACTTCGATTGTAACAGAAGAGAATTAAAATAACGAGATTTACTGCAACCCAATCCTAATGGAGTATCAATTAAACAGGAGTATTTTTTTAATACATTGCTTTAACATAAGGCAGTCCGACTCAAAGTAAGCATCATGAGAGCTTGAGTTAAAATAACTAGACGGCTGATAAACTACATAGCTATATACATATAAAATATACACTTGCACAAATACGTTTTTATACCCAGACCTGTGCTCCTCAAACAAATATTTATTCTGGATGAGAATCGAACCCACGATCCCCAGTGCAGTAGTCAGATTCAGTAACCACAGAACGAACGGGCCACTATGACTCGAAAGGGAAATTTAACAGGCATCATTTTTAGTCCATTGAAAAAAAAATTATCAGTTTTCGATCCGGTCGACCATGTGGCCCGTATCAGAGGATTAGGAGATTAAGCGAATCTTATCAATTTATACTTTGAACTAGAGACGACTCTACTATCAGCGATCAATGAGACTATGTATATTAAAATATAAAATTAAGATGCATTTAATCTGTAATTAATAAATAATGCACAAACATTGTCATATCCCAAAAGATGCGTAAATAAATTATGAATGGTTTTAAACTGGATCTCCCCCAAACCTGGAACGTACTAAGTCTGGAATAAACTACAATAAATTAATTATCGATTCGTTTTTCAGAAGACTAAACACAATATTTTCGTCTTTTGATCGTTGTCTAACTGAAAAACCAGCAATCACCGTGCTGCTTATGAAACATTACCTTCTACTAGCGATCTTAGAGGTAGACCTATGAAAATATTATTTATCAAATAACATTTGTAGGCGTATTAAACCATATTGAGATCGACAAATCGAGTGATTTGAATTTGGAATTTGGAACGAACGCTGAAAGGAAGCCAGGAAGAGGAACAATGTGGAACCCATGCCCAGCCTCTGCTGCTAGTAATATTATGCAACAACTTTTATATTAACAATCGACCCACACGCTCTATTTAATCTGTCGCCGTGTTATTGTAAACTGGGCGGCTAAGCTAAGTGATTGACGTCACGATATTTCTCATAATATCTTATCTAATATATAGTTTCTGTTGGTGGCTTCACGCGCGTGGTTTCATAGTAATACGGAAGAAGTAAATTTTTTTTCTTAATTCATTAAACCTGCAAACAGGTAGATAGGTCACTTGATGCCAAGTGGGCACCATTGACTATGGACACATGCAACATGAAAGGAGTCACCAATAGGTTGCTGACATTGCAGAAGAGCGCTTTTCATGCATATCTTGAAGAACCCCATAATAAGACTTAAAAGAATAATAAAAAATAAGTCTATTACTTCGATGATATGATTCATGGTGAGGAAACGTAGTTTAGCTATCCGACAGATAGCATTCCTTCTTGAGCTGACATTAAAATAGATTAGCTCAATCACAACAAACATCCAGCCAATTCGTTGATTAAATCATTCTTGGAAAACAACTCACATATAAAAAGTATGAGATTTTAAAACCACTGAATATATCAACTAAGCATCGTTAGATGTCGACCACATTGAAAAAACGTAACATCACGACTGTAATACCCGAATAGGTAGGCAGAGGAGTGTGGAACATTCGCACATTTCACCAGTTACGTTACGTCCCACTATAGAATAGGACTAACATATTGGCTCTATCTGTTTTATTTATTTTCTTATTGACATAAGGAAGAGCTGTTGCCGGGCAGATGAGATGTCTACGACATCGACACTAACCCTGCCGGACCCCTTTAGGTCCTATCACTTGGCGACGCCACTTCATATACTCTTGTCATTGACAGCATGCCAAAAGAAAATACTTTGCGTAAAATTAAAAAAAAAACTCCTGAAAAGTCATTGGACACGCTTTTTAGTTTAGTTTACGTTTGATAAGGTCACCGTAAAAACGGTGTCTTACGTTCGTGCCGTTTCATTTTACGACACTAAGATTGACTTAGCGTGTTACGAAATATATCCAACATACATGAGAATAGTTACGAAGAGTAGTAAATAAAAACAAAATTTTAAAGTGAACTAGCGAAGATCTGGCAAGCGAGAAAATTTCTGCATTTCACGACCTTGCTCTGATTGTTTTAAGTTCCGAGTTTACGTACACTTATTCTTTGTGTATGGTTTAGAAACTTCTTCAGTGCGACACAGGACCATACCATAACGTCATGTTTGTATTTCTCTGTAAAGGTAGGCAGAGGAATACTCCCACAGTTCACTAATCCCTTTTTTTGCAATAGGGGTGAGCCTAATTTTTTTTGTATTATTATTAGGCACAATGTCATTACTAATTTTACAAATGACCAAGTGCACTGAGAATTGTCTCGACATTATTAATAAATACACACCCTCTAAATACCACACTACAAATATACATCCTCGTATACTTAATAATTACTATGTAATTACTATGTAATTAACCTCAAATACTCATATAAGAATATGTATGATTAATGATAATGATAGATTGATTGCCAATGATATAATTTTTGGTATTCTGTATAAAAGGTGATATATTGCATTATCACCTAGTATAGTTTTCATCTTTTTTAATTTTCAAACTAGACAATAAAGGAATCTTACAACTAATAATAACTAACATCTCGGCTTATTACCTACGGACGTTGAGAAATGCTATGACATTTGAATAGTAATTGGAACTCTTTTACGTCTCACAAACGCAGAAGGTTGGGGCGCACTCGACCAGGCTGTCCCAGACAAGATTGTTAGAGACACGGACTGGTGGCTAAACTGTGTCCCGGATCTCTAAACCACCCTTAACGCCTTCGGTGAAGATTAACGATTGTCAAGTAACGATTACAACTAATACCAACCAACCGCTTAACGTGTTCTGCAAAGTAGAGAAACGTTCGTGTAAATGCCATGAGCGCGCCCAGCCCAGCGTGCCTTGAAGTATTCCCTACAATCTGGTCTATATACATACATACACATCTTCACGCCAAGTCCCTCACGGGATAGGCAGAGAGCACCGAGTGCCAAATATCTCAATCTTTCACCCCAGAGACCAAGCGAGAGGACAATATAATGCTTACTCCAGCGCTGGCATGATCGCTCTGTCTATCCCTACCTATCGTTGAGAACTACATAAATATGAATATGTTACCTGATGAATACGTCTATCAACTATCAGTCCATTTTGTGTCTCTTTCTTTTTCCACATAAGTTTATTTATAGCATGTTTTATAACGGAAAATAAGAATTGCGCACATTCCTGCAACAAATAGATGTGACAGAAATTCTTATACAGTCATTTAAATTACATGTTATCCTTCTATGCCGCTTTTGTTGAGCTACAGTTAAGAAAGTTTACTTTTAAACACAGGAAAATAAAAGGAGACCATATAAAATGTACATAAAAGCGATAGCAGAATTAATAATGTTGATGACCTAAAAAAAACGAAAACCCTCAAAATTACGGACAGAGTTTAGACCATAAATCGTAACTCGCGCCCTCATCCCCATCGGACCGCGAAACTTACGATGTAACGACTGCCTTTATTATTTTAATTAGTATCTCTGAAAAAATATTTTTCCAGAACTTTCGAATGGGTAATTGGTGGACTGTCTTACGTAACACGACAATACAACGCTTGATGTACTGAGTAAAAATTCAAAAACGAAAACAGCTCTACATTTTGTACAGTGCCACTTCTAATTACAGATAGAATAAGAAACAAACTAAATTAAAAATTTCAATGAAGAAAACAAATATAGGATAATATCTCCAACGGGCATGCCCAGCATGAGGATTTTGGGCAAAACTAGCTTAGGGGAGATTTCTATCCAGCTGTAGATGGGGATGATTATTTAAGAAACATACTAAATATCGCGCAAATCCACTCTCAAGTGTGGCAAAGCCGCGGCATCACGCTATTGTTGTATAAAAAGTTCTAGATTTGTAACTTCCTATATACATCCAACATGGTTGCGTAATGAGTAGACAATGTAATGTGATTAAAAACGGAGATAATCAGTATTGCACGTTACGATACACTTAATATAATACGTACAAGTATATAAAACTTTACATAAGCAGACATGAACAATGGTGTAACACTAAGAGCAAGCACTTTTTTGTGACATAACACCGTACTCAATAATAAAAGGATTTAATATAATAATATACAATAATAATGGATTAAGAAAAATTAATATATGTACAAGAGCTATAATAATCGATAGACTACGCACGCTAGTCTTCTCCGGTTATGGAGGTGAGACTCGACTTGAGGCCCGCGTGGTTTTTGTGGCCTAAGACAAACACTTGTTAATATTTTTATGTATATGACGGTGACCACTAAATGGTCACCGTGTTCATATGTTCATAGGCGACAGTGACCATTTAGTACATTTGCAATACGCCGAGGAATGAAGAATGCGTTGCAGGCTTTGAAAGCTCTCTTTGCGTCTTGCTTGGAGACCACGTGCGTTCTATGGTAAAGAAATATAACGCACATTGACACTGGATTTGTGCCCGGTGTGCGGCAATAGGCTCACTGCTTTTCCATGGTGGGATATATAACTGGTTAGTCGCGGGAGTGTACTACACTTATCTGCCTACCCCATCGGTGAAAGTCAGACGTGAAGTAATGTTGTATATAACAATACCTATAATAACATGTTGTTTTTGCATTCACACAAGTACTATTTAAGATGAACTGGATTTAAATTTATAAAAATTGTTGTATAGCAACAAAGAATCGTAAATAATTATAGATCACAACAAACGGCTAATCGGAGATGTGCAATTTTATGTTAAAATCGTATACGTGTATAAATGTATCAATTTAAATAGATAAATATTATCCATCGTATTAAAAATTTGAAATAATTACCATCTAAATAGGATGTAGGTAAAACATCCTTATCGTATAATTGAATATCTTTTGTTTATTAACTTTTCATATAACTCTATTGTCTCTACTACTCGTACAAAGCACAATAAATAAGTTTCTTCTTTAAAATGTAAGACAAAAGTTGTAGTAACAAAAGAAAAACGAGAAGAAGAATCTATTCCAACATATATATTTGAAAGGGGCGCAGAGGCACAAGAAAGTTTATAAGTATCCATTATCCATACAACTTTCAGGACAGCAAAAGTTTTATATAGATCAAAGAAAAAACTTTATAACTCTTCCAACACATCGAATTCATAATATATGTACATCAAGTAAAACAGACCTAACATTTAACTGTACATTTAGTATTATCTCGACGACTTTAAACTACGAACTAAGAACTCCGAACTCCCATAAGTACGGACGCACTTCTCAACCTAACAGTGTGAGAGCAATCGTCGGGAACAAAAAAAAAAGGCTCGTCTCCAGTACCACATTTCTGTTATCTTACCGAAACAATGGCAAACGAATTGTAAACACAACACAATGATTTGTAGCACGTTTCCGATAACACAGCGGGAGCGTAGCGAGTGGCACTGAACACTGCGACACAAAACTTTCAAACCGCGCGAGAAACAGCAACACACGGTGCAACGCACTAGCTAGTACTGGCCGAGCCATGGCCGACCGCCGCTCACTTCGTTCGTGGGTTGCCAGTTTCATTATCCTTGTTACCCGTCAAGGGAGATCAATCGATCATCGAGTGGGAAATTGTGTCAGAATTTTATGTATTATTTTTGTTACATTTCAATATACTTTTAAACTTTTATTTTCTAACTAGCTTATAGATTTCAGAGAAATAAAATAACACATTTCTTTTATATTACAGATTACCTTGTGTAACAAAAATATAAGCTATCAATATTATCCACTTTTTATGTTGTTCCATTTATTAGAATGGTATGGTTAAAATCCGCATATTAATCGCCGCGTAAACGCGAAAAAAAATATTGACTGACTTAGTAAAATCATCAAAACAAATACTTTGCTAATATACAGTATTATATACGTAAACATTTGAGATCACTAAATAAAATCAATAATCGCTTTGTAAAAATACTCCTCGATGACAATGCCTATTTTCCGAATAACGCAGTAACGAAAGCTCGCTCGCGTGTAGCAACACAGAAAGCGACGTTGCCGCTCCGATTCGCGCGCTCAACTCAACGGCGCGCACGTAACAGTAATGAGGTTAAAGTTTCTGAACACAAACTTTTTTTCTTCCCAATTTTCAGTACAGAGCTTATAGAGACGCCTCGGCTCATCCCGAACTGTAATTAGCCGTTTAAAACGGGAGTTTTTTTTTAAGTGATTGATGTCGTACGGGATAAAAGTAAATGCCCTTTGTGAACTTTCGCTGCGTTGTTTGGTTAGGTCATTTTAGTAGCTGTTATCAGTTTAGGTACTAGTGGAGTCAATCCTTTTGTCAATACCAGTCCGAATATTTTATTACGTTGTTACTTTAAAACGATAGAACAATACCTAAACACTATTTTAAACAATCACTTCGAAGATTTGCTTTATCAAGTGTTGTTACTTGTTGCGTAGTCAGTTACAATAGAGCAATATTCCTAAATTAATAATCATTTTAATATGTAATTGTTTAAATCCTTTGTTAAATCGACTTTTTCAATCTTCAAATATAAAGCTATTCAGCACTGGGTTGCTCTACCTACCCGCCTATTATAATAAATAATGACAATAACAATAAATCGATAACGGCACTGCTACCGATTAAGTATGGATTAATCAATTTTACCTTTAAGCCTGCGCAACAACTTGAATACTTCTGTTCGAGGACACAAAAAACGATATTGATAACTACTCGGTGAAATTGCGCGACCAAACACCACCATTATTAATCAGATTCATTAACTGAAGACAATTAAAACTTAAAACACATGTCTCTGTGATTCACTGTTCATGACTTTTATAATCAATGTACCTACTTCGTTTCTTGGAAATGAATAAATATTAATATTATTAATTACTGTTATTGTACTACCACGCCACGTGCGTTACGGGCTAGACAGAGAGCACCGAGTGCCAAATATCTCTATTCAAACAGAACTGACGTCCTTCTTCTTTATTCATCACTCCTTTGGTGTCGGAGACTCGCCCATCCTCCACTGAGGACCAGTTCATAGTTAACACTAAATGTTCGTATATCTCCGACAGCTCATTGCAGAAGAATTACTCTATGTTTATATTTCGCAAGGACTCGAGCGAGTTACCCATATTTATTATCAACATTGCATAAGACTCAGGTATTTTACGATAACATAACATAACCGTCCTTTTATATTGTTGAATCTATGAATTGACTGCCTCATTGGCCGAGTGGGTTAGCAAGAGCAACTGTTGATAGAGAGGGTCTTGGTTCGATCCCCAGTTCAGAAGAAGTATTATTGGATTTTTCTAATTTGATATCCCCAGTAGTAGCACGGAGTCTACGTTTGCGTCCAGTTTATGGCTATAGACTAACCGCCCATTCCATGGCAGGAGTATTCTGAGGAGTAGCTACTACACTCCGCTGCCTACCCCTTCGAACAAATACTGGCATTATGTTATGTTATATTTGTCATTAACATCGTTAAAATTTGATACGGTGTACAGTGAGAGTGAAATCAAGAAATATAGACAAGGAATCGGAAGCGCGATTTGTGATGTAACGCAGAGAAAACAATTGAAAGAAGTTTCAAAATCAATCTTCAGAGTGTCCGTTACATTACGCGAGGGATGTATGTAGTGCTGTTATTATTTAAGGTTCAGTGGGATAGGCAAAGATGTTATTGGAAAACGAATAAAATACAAGTATGTATTATATCATCACATGACGTCCCGTCCTTTACGGACAGGCAGAGAGCAACGAATGCCAAATATCTCCATCTTTACACACTTGTGAGCTTCTTCTATATTCATCATTATCTTCGTACACGAATAAAATAATTAAACTTTTTTTTTCTAACTTCATGAGAATTAAGTAATGATTAGCTAACCTAAACCTTTGATAAATAGCGTAGGTCTTAATTAGGATAGATAATAAAATTGGCGAGCAATTTCAAAAGTATATCATATTTAAAATGAGAATTGAGTTTGATTTTATTTTTATACGATTCTGATACTACGAATAAAAGCTCAAAAACAAATGTTTGTTACTCGTATGATTGATATTAATTTTATCAGTGCGAATGTTCGCTCCTGCTCGACAGCTCACCTTATAATATATATTTGGCAAATAGTCATCACTGGCTCCGACAGGACGGTTACGTATTTCACGTTTTACGTGTAACAGGGAACTTAACGTAAATCACGCCTGTAATCCCCAAAGAGGTAGGCAGAGGAGTGCAGTACACTCCCACGTTTCACCAGTTACTTTTAGATCCTATAATGGATAGGTGAGCCTATTGTCATGCACAGGCAACAAATACAGACTCCGGGTCTATACTACAAATTTTAACTGGAAATTATAAGTCAGAAAAATCAAATTGTATCAGATGCGGGATTCGAAACCAGGATCTCTCGATCGGCAGTCACGCTCGCAACCACTTGATCAATAAGGCAACATAGGAAACGTATGCTGGTCATAATCAGTTTTCTATGCTGTTGTTATGCAGGTTTCTAGCGCAAAGTGGCAGTACTTGGACTGCTGTATCTATACGCAGACAAGCATTTTTAATGAGTGTTCTGCACAATAAATGATATTTGATTTAATTTGACTTAAAAAGTATTTTGTGCTCGGTGTGTGGCCATAGGCTTACCCCCTTTTCCACGGGATATATAACATAATTGGTGAAAAGCGGAAATACTATACACCTCTGCTTGTATCCTTGCAGAAATACAGAGGGGATGTTATGTTTTATATTGCTGCGAAAACAAACAAAAAATAAAAAACCTTTTTTTCTAGGCCATTAAACGGATAACTCCTCATACTCTTCTCACAATAAATATAACACTGCCTTATGTCTGCACAATATTATTAATATTTAATATGTAATAATTCACATTCAGAATATTCAAATACCTTAATATTTTACTATTACTGAACTATTACGCTTCGATCACAGGCTTCCGGCGGGGCCACAATCGCTGATGCGAAATATTATAATATAAAAATAACTAAATCTTAATCAATGCACCTTAATAGTACCTATATAACATTATAACACATAAAGTTAAGAAGAAACATTTTTTATTAAAAATAAGGCGCACTTTTAATGACACACTTTTAATTTCTGCTGCTGCAAAAATGGCGGAATTTACGAACAAACAATAAAATAAACATTATCCCATCATGTTATTACTCTGCCTGTTGTAAGAATCTTCAGCAGGGTCAAGAGTGAACCGAAGAAGGGTAGCATGGTCCAAGTTTTTACGAGCGCAATAACTCACGCGCTAATGAAACAACTTGCGACCATCCACCATCCCTCGCCCCTAGCGTGTTTTCTGGGTGCAAAGAGGCCACGACATTATTATACTAGAAATGACTTAGAGATAATAACGTATCGTTTAAACTGTCTTGTTTAAATTCTATAACGGATACGTATTATACCGGTACATGTCATATTTTACAAATTGGGTCCACAGGACCTTATTTTATCCATACCACAAAATAATACGAGCAGCGCACTACTGAGCAGTAAACAGTACATCCCAATTCAAAATTATGCAATAACTGATTTAGCCTAATCGTACTCTACTGCCCAAATAATTAGCGATTAATATTATCAGCAATAGAGCACATGAATGGGCGTATTATCGTTAAGTACAATAAAAAAGATCGGGTAGTTCAGTAATGATTTACGATCTGCGTTGAAATAGAAAAACTTTTGGAAAAGTTATGAATAAAAGATAATTCTCCTGCTTTTGTCAGTTATAGTACTTAGAAGGTGAAAAGGAGAAAGAATAATGTTTCTTGACGAAAAATTTAATGGCAAACGCCGTAGCCACGGAGCAAATTTTATAAACGCAAAAATATAATGTAAACGACAACGCCACTAGAATCGATATTCAACAATAAGCGGAACTGCCACAAATACCACCATTTATAAATAAATACAAGGAAGGCTCTAGATAATCATAGGCATTGGTTTTTAGCGACGAACAGAGAAAAGTAGTTTATTCAGTTATAGGTAAGAATCCTAGTTTCATTTGTTAAATAAAAGTTGAAAAATCGTAATAAAAAAACAAAGCTGTTCTCAAGTAAACTGAAGTTTCCAGAACAAAGTTTTCAAGAAGTAGAAGGCCAATGAAAATACGATGAAGAGAAAAGGATAGAAAACAGTCCCTTGCGTGATCCGACCGGAAACAAAGGGCCGATATAAATGTTTCAAATAGCAATTACAACGGCATCCGAGCTTTATTAATGCATCGCTCTTGATAGAATATCGTGTGAGAACGGAAGGCTAACCGGGTCACAAGACTTTTATAATATTTAGAAGTGGAAAATAGACAAACAAAGACGATGAGCTGATTTACCAGGTTCGAAACTACTTTTAAGTTTGTTTTTTTTTTTAAAGTAATTTAACTTTGACTGCCTCGTTGGTTGTGTTGGTTGGGAACGCGACTGCCGATCGAGAGGTCTTAGGTTCAAATCCCGGGCCGAGTACTATTGGATTTTTCAAAAATTACAATTTCTAGTAGTGGCTCGAAGTCTGGATTTGTGCCCTGTGTATGGCAATAGACTCACCATCTATTCCATAT